>JADGJF010000313.1:0-23879 GCA_027596845.1 Quaeritorhiza haematococci | reverse complement strand
CCGCCCCTGCCACCCCCTCCTCCAAGAGCGGCCGGTCACGGAAAAAGGATCGCATCCCTCGCCCCATGAACGCCTTCATCATCTACCGCCTCGAAAAGCACAACGAGCTTTACGACGACCTCCACAAGCAAGGCTACAGCAACAACAAAATCTCCCAGTTTATTGGGGAGATGTGGCGCAAAGAGCCGGAGGAGCGGCGGCAAGCGTACTACGATGAGGCGATGAAGCGGAAGGAGGAACATGGAATGATGCACCCGGACTACAAGTTCTCGCCGCGCAAGGACAAGAAGAAGAGGAGGAGTTCAACGAAGGCCACCGACGGATCGGTCTCAGATGCCAGCAGTGTCAGCAGTCGCAAGAGCAGCAGGACCAACAGCATTGTGAGCTCTCCGTGCCCATCACCTTCCTTGAAGCCAGCATCAAGGGTGTCGTCGCTTCGATTCCAGCCTTACATGTCGCCCATGAGTTCACCAAGCTATACCGCCTCCCCTGCCTGGACGTGTGCGTCGTCTACCATGTCGCCCATGCCAAGTCCACTCGAGTTGCCCCTCGTCGAACCATTCATGACGCCCCTCTCTGTTCCGGTCACCACCGAAGGACTTACATGGGATGCAGTAACAGCTGCCTCCACAGATTTGATGGCACTAGAAAGCATGTTTTCAGAAGAATTTAGCCAGATGCCTTCGAACTCTTTTGTCTTCTAAATAATTGTATCTTAGATCTTTTTTTCGATATGTAGATTCACTTTGATATCCGTCCACTTGGCATTTTGTACAGAATAGTTGCATTATCATTCTGAGAAGAGAAAAGAAAACAGTTCAAAAAAAAACATTTTTTGAGACTGTGAATATTGCAAGTGCGCTGGCAATTTGATCATGACTTTGAAATGCAGATCATCGGTGCCATTGGGGCCTATTCCAAGATTTGTGTTTTCGTTTTTTACACACAGGCAAGTTCGGTCGGAGTTTACTTTGCGTACTACAAACTATCAACCCACACCCCGTTATCTGGCGCTTGTCCACCCTGCTGCCCTGACTGCTGCGTGGACTGCTGCTCTGACTCCAGCCCGCCTCATCAAAATCTTCGATAATGTCTTTTATAGGTCTTTTATAGGCGGACGTAGATGGGACGTGGGGGGTAGTAGTGACAGGAATGAAAAATTGGTACGATCCATGTGTTTGTGTGCTGTGAATTTTCAAAGTTTAAGTGGATACTGGGGCGGATACTCAGGTGGATAGTTGTTAGCGAGGTAGAAAGCTTACTTCACATCGACCCCGAGCAACCAGCCGAGCAACCACCTTTTTGATTCCACACGAGCAAGACGAGTATCCCTTCTTCTCTCATGCACCACCCGTCCGGCGGAGGCAATTGTCTAAAAATAGAACCCATCATAAAATCAAATAAATAGTGGGGAATGGAGCAAGAACAAACACCGACGTCGGAAGAACTCTACAAACAAAATAGCCCATTCTATATACAAGTCTACTTCGAAATCGGCCCAGGATGAAAAAAGGGAGATGGGTGTGTGTGGGGGGGTCTGGGTGTGCCTGGGGAGGAAAGTGTTTTGCTGTGAAGGCCGTAACTCGAATCCCAAAAAAAAGGTTTAAATATTTACATTGCGTCCACCGCGTCACTCTCGTGAATAGGAGGTGAATAAAGCGAGTCAATTCACTTTCATATCACCGCCTTGTCTTCTCAGAGCGTCGCGACTTGGCCGTACACGCCGTAAATGTTGAACCAACAGCACTCCCTCCTGAACCGAGTGCCGAATGTCCGTTTGTCGTTGATGAAACACCACCAACGCGACCGCTGCCGGGGTTGCTCCCAAACAACCGCAGAAACTTAGGGAAATGAAGGAGCCTTGATTTGATATACTCCGGGAGGTTCTTGTCGATAGGGTACCTAAAAAATGAGGGAGTCAGGGCGGGAATATTCCGGTTTAGAGATCTATATGTGCGCGTCTACAACCACCCCCTATCCCGGCGCTGCTCGCTTAATTCTGCTCCTTTTTTTGGGGGGGGGGGGGATGTAGTCCCCAGAATAGAACCAACCTTTTTGCATCATCCGCAGTCGACCCACCAGCACCGCCATCGCATAAGCCGCCCTTCCTGTCCCTCGAATCCTCAACCACCAGCGTCTGACCTTTCGCTTCCACAGAAACACTCACGCCGTCCAAAAACAGCATGACGAACTTGCCGTCCCCACTTCTCTGTACACCCGAAGCATTGGCACCGCTTCCAGCACCTCCTCCACTCATCGCTCTCGCCGTATTGCTAGCTCCTTCTGAACCATTTACAGCAGTCGGGGCCATTTTCATGCACCAACCAACATCAGGTATGAAACACCACGACATTCCTCCATTTCCACTAAATGCAGTCGCGCCACCACCGATACCACTCCCGCCACCAGAACTTGCACCTCCCACGACAGACGAAGCAACACAGGTGTAACTTCCTCCGCACATGTCAGAACTGTCCAGCCTCGACATCCTCGTCTGTTCGTCGCAACCGGCGGGATCTTTCCCTGTTTCGCTGCGACACGATGAGGAGGGTGGTAAGGGAGTGTGATGACCATTGTTTTGTTGTCGATTCATTGGAATCGGCGGTTGTGGCGGTCGTCCGTGTTGGTCGTGACACTGATTTTGGTTTCTCGTCGTTGCTTTGGGTCCATCCCCATCCCCATCACCGCAATTGTTGTGAACCCCAGCACTACGACCATGAGCACTGCTATGTTTATCTCCGATTGTTGCGGAAACAGCCGACTCGCTTCCTCCTCCTCCTCCGGCTTCTGCTGCACCAACACTGGTTGTGTAAGTTGACATGGAACTGGGGTGGTAGCTTGGAGGTGGGGACACAGCCCTATTCATCCCAGTCGGGGCCGACACAGTCCGGCAATTCGACGATTTTAGGATGAGCGGGTAGTGTTGCTGTGCTCCATGTACGCCTGCTGTTGATCCAGCCGGAGCGTTGTTGTCCCCTAATCTTCCGCTCCGCTCAATGTCAAGGCACTGTCGAAGACACTCTTGAATGTGCTGGAAAATGGGAAGGAGCTGTGGGCTTAGTGTTGTGGAGAGCTGGTCAGGTGGTTGGGAGGTGTCGATTTGGTGGACAATCCAGCCGCCAGATTTTAATGATGATGGAGGGGGGGATGTTGTGGGGGCACCGGGTACATCGGAGTCGGATGAAAAGGAAGGTGGTAGCTGGATTTCTAGGCTTTGTTTGCTGACCGAATTGTGGACTTTGACGCCGTTGTAGAAAACCATTTCGAAATCCGCCAGTGGGCCATTTTCCATCAAAATGCACTTGGCTTGTGGCGAGTAGAATATAATCTAAAAAACAAAGTTTAAAGAAATTAGAAACGAGATTCATAGCAAAACGCGTAACCACACCCTCCTCATCCCCAAAGAGAGGCATTGATGTATTTGCAGCAAACGATCATAACTTCGAGAACACGCGGAGAGGATAGGATATAACGAACAAAAAGTGACATCCGTACTTTAGGCGTCTTAGATCGAACCAGTTCGACAAACCGCATCGCATACCGATACTTCTTCACATACTGTGCAGGCAGTGAGGACCGTGTGTATGACCGGACGGGCCTTTGAGTTTCAAGTTTTGTAGGATCGCCTTCGCGGTCGTAAAAGTCAATCTTTTTTGGCAGATGAGACGAAGCGAGGGAGATGTTTTAGGAAATGAGATGGGGACCATTCAGAAAAGCAACAGTGTAGAACACGAGAACAGGTTGCGTAATCAACTATCCCGTGACTCTGTCCCAAGGAGTCCGTGCATACCTGATTGCTATCTCCACTAATAACAAGCAAATACTCCTCCCCAATAAAGTCCAACATCAGCTGACCAGTCGACAATATCGTCACCGTCCCATGCTTGGTTTTCTGTTTCAGCGGTTTCAACCTGACGGTCGTAAATGGCGGAAGCTGCTCAACACCAGCACCACTTTTGTGATGCTGTTCTGGGTGGTATTGCGGTGGTACGGGTGTTGGCGGAGATGGGGTTGCTATTGCTGGTGATGCTGTGAGCTGTTGGTTAGGAGCGTGCAGGTACTTTGACGAGAAGGTCCGCGTATTGGGATTCGTGGGTGTTGGGGATTTCGGCGCTTTTGTTATCGGAGTAGATGTTAATGTTGATGCGGAGCTCGAACTTTTCACCCTACGCATGTTTGGTTGTGAAGGAATGTTTTCTGATTTGGAACAGAAGTCGAGTTGATTTTAGTTCAACGAACTGCCCCTCAGCATTGAGCTCGCACAGCTTTGAAATGATATCACCAACACCGCTCATCGCACAAATACAAACACGCATACCTTTGTTCTCCCCATGCACCAGATTGAATGGCGAACGATCCGTTACTTCACCCTTCAATCTACCGTCAGAACGACGGGGTAAAGTCGCACTTCGAGGTCCGCCAGTCCCATTTCCAATTCTCTCTGCTGTTCTTATTGACTCCCCCACACCATCCAACCCCTTCCCCCGCTCTCTGTAGGCACCATCAGACGATATCCTCGCAGCTTGCCTCTTACTCGAATCTTTAACGGTCGCGTTCTGCTGATGAGTTTGCAGCACCTTCCCGGTGGGACTTGGGAGCAGGGGCTTCTTTTTTTGGCAGGATTGACTCGTATTGTTTTTGGTATTTCCGGATCCGTAGGCGCGCTTCGAACTATCAAATATCGGGGATAGGGGACGTAATTGTTCGACTGGCAATCGCGGATCAAAAAAGGGATGGTTCAGGATTTTCGACAAAGGAAAGCGTTTTTTGGGATCCTGGAAAGCAGAAGACGATTCGGATTACATATTCATGTTTGGGGAATATACCATTTTCGACGGCGATGATATGCACGGTAAAGTGGAGAAACGAACCTTCTGGAGCAATCTGTGAATGAGGTCCTTGGCTTCCGATGAAAGATGGTCCGGGAGAGTGTAGTCAACCCGCGAGACCCTGTCCAGAGTGTTCTTCACAGCGGAACTCTAAAAGATTCATTGCAATATCGGGATGTTCAACATTAAGTTATCGCGACGCGAAGATGGTGCTTTCAGTGACACACAAGCGCTTTCTACCTCAAAGGGCGGAGATCCCGTAAGCAAGGTGACCAGCATACATCCGAGCGACCACACGTCGGAAGCCAATCCATACGGCTGCCTTGAAAGTATCTCGCTGCAAACAAGCGAGATAAAAGGGTGAGTGATTGCAAAATTGATTTTTCACGGGTTTCTTTTGTGCGAATACTTACGGAGAAATGTAATTCGGAGTGCCACACATCGTCTTCTGCTCTGCATCCGGGTCTATCATCTTCACAGCAAGGCCGAAATCTGCGAGTTTCTAAAAGAAAGCAAAAGTCTTCAGTTTTCGAAATCCCCAAAGAGACCAGAGGCATTCTAGCGAAAGTTAGATTTCATACATACGACATCATAATTCTCCGTGAGCAACAAATTCGATAGCTTCAGATCCCGATGTATGATCCCATTTGTATGCAAGTACTGTAATGCGCTGACAATCTGGTGCATCACCGTCCTTGCCTCGGGTTCCGTCAGCGCGCCATGGCGTTGCTGAATATACCGATATAATTCTCCGTTCTTACACAGCTCTGTAATGAGGTAGACGTAGTTTGCGTCTTCAAAGTAGTTGTATAGCTCGATGATGCCCGGGTGGTGAAGCTGCCAATGTATTTCGACCTCGTTCGCGACACGGCGAGTCATGTTGTGGGCTTTCATCAGCTTTTTGTCTATCTGGCGGTGCGGAAAGTATAAAGGGTCACATCTTCGTCAATTTGTTTTCCAAAAACAACTATCTCCCTCCCACATCTCTCTTCCCAGCTTCTCTATCTTGTTTTCAAGAAATTCGTTTGACAATTGTGTCGTGTTTCCCTCCCTTCCATAGGAAAAAGAACTCCTGACGTACCAATTTGATTGCAACCTCGCGACCATAAGAACCCAAACTGCGGCTGGTGGCTTTATGCACAAACCCAAACCCTCCTCGTCCAAGCATTTCATCAAGCTCATAGTCCTATTCATCAAAGAAAAGAAGTGGAGAATTCAATATTATGATCAAGGTTCCAGACAGAAAAAGCGAACACGAAAAATGTAGCATGGACATCCACCCATCCCATCCCATCCCACCCAGCCTAACCTCAATCTTATTCGAGAACCTCTTGACATTCTTACTAGGCGACGTGAACGTGTAGTTGTTTGACATAGTACCAGTTTTCGGACCACCCGGCCCGTGTCTTTCGCTTTCCGCAACAACGAGGAAACTGGGATCTGGAATGATGGGGTTTCCCTGCCGCCGCTTTCGAGGTGCCTGGTTCCGTGTTCTGGTGCAGTATGCTGCCAATGATGGTGGGGAAGGGGAATCCAGAGGAAGTGGTGTCGAGGGTGTAAGAACGAGCATCCCCGCCGGTCCAGAGACTCCACTTCAAAGAGGGGGTGTTGCTATCGCCTTGAATGGAATGCCTGGCTAACACATGGAACAGTATATCGGTGCGAATCGACGGATTTATGTCGTATATGCAGTGTCGTGGAGGATTGTCTCGAAGTGGACACGCGCGGTGGTGAAGACTTCGTCCAAAGATTGTCAGGCGGTTGGGTGTTGCTGCGCGCGAGTGTGAGGCTGGAGCCAGGGTGTGTGACGTGGTATCACGCTGTTTGAATTTGGCGACACAAGTGGTTCAACCCCTGCGGTTTCGACTCCAAAGTCCCAAAAAAGTGAAGTCTCCTCAGAAGGTACCTTGGCGTGGAATTGCGCATCAAGTCATTTCTTCTGTACATCATGTTAGTTTTTTGCGCGCGACGACATGGATCGAAATTAATGCGATCAATACTGGAGTTTTCGCCCTCGACTCAGTCGTTAGCTAGTCGTTCATTATGAAGTCGGAAGGAAACAAATATTTACACAGCTGCCTAATCTGCATCTCGGGTAGTTGGGTAGTAACGAAATCTCGCCATGAAACTTTGGTGAAGACAGAGAACCAAGGATTTCACTGCCTGTAAGTGTTTGGTTTGAATGCGTCGCAGAACCAAGGCCAACTACTAAGGCCAGATCAAGGCTATTCCGAAAAACTCGCTGTACTCTCTGTGGCGGTGGAATATCGATTAAATCGAGTCGAAGTTCTCGCTCAAGCAGCTTTGGAGTTGACCCTCAACTCTTCTAAACCTTCCGTCCGCCCTTCGTCCCAGAGCTTCCTGAGTGATCGAGTGCCCACATCAAAGCAGAAGTGTGTCCGAGTGGTACAGGTGCGACATCGTGGAACGTTTGATCGCAAGTCGCTCTCTTCAAGTCTCAAGTCTGAAGTCAGCCTTCGCATCTGTTACGATGTCCCTCATCCAGCGGATAGCATATTACTTGCAGGTAACTTGACTACAACTCTCCTCAACTGACTTCAAATGCAGCTTGGAAGAAAATTTCATTTCATTGAGGTCGGCGTACAATCAATCCCTTTTACTTAGGACCTCTCCCATGGCGTTTCCTTTCCAATCTGCACCCACTTTAGCGTCCTCCAACGGTCCATCGTGCAGGGCACCCCATCCTCCGTATCCCCGCCCGCAAAGTAACCCGCGATGAGCTCACCACCCGCTCCTTCAAACAAATAGTCGCTGACATGCGCAAAGTTTTCGCCTCCCCCTACACCCCCGTCGTCGGTCTCGCAGCACCACAGATCGGACATAGCATACAACTAATTGGGTATCAAATCACCGATGCACAGCTCCTCAAGAACGAGCAGATTAGGCAGAAAAACTTGGAAAAAGAGAGGAAGTGGGGGGTTGCTGGGAGTCGGAAGGTAAAGGTAAAGGAAGGGCAAGATCAGGCAGAAGAAGCGGGGAAACCCGTCCCGTTGACGTTCCTGGTGAACCCAACCCTGACTGTTCTCGATACGACTGATCCTTCGACGTGGAGGGCGGAATATGAAAGCTGTGAGAGTTTGCCGTCTTATAATGGTTTAGTGCGACGGGCACAAAGAGTTCAGGTCGATGGTTGGGATTTGGACGGAAACGATGTGAGTTTCCCAACGTTTGTTCTTCGAGATATGAGAAGACGGGCGCCTTGACCCCTCTCAGTTTCCCAACTGCAATCTGATTTGGGGTTTTACACGTCACTTTTGGATCTAGGTCTCGGTGAAGGCGGCAGGGTTTCTCGCGCGGGTGCTGCAACATGAGGTGGACCATTTGCAGGGTGTAGTATATGTGGAAAAACTCGTCGAGAAGAGTTTACGGCATGACAAGGTGCGTTGATAATCCCATTCTTCCAAGATGGAAAAATTCGGAACAGGATTTGGTACTGGATTTTCCGAAATTATGGATGCTGACCACAGATTTTACATATTATGAACCTTTGCAGTATATTGATGACTACGACATGCACGTAGATCACGAGCGGTAAACAAGATGTAAACAGGGGTTATGTTAACGACGAGGACCTCTGTGTGGTCCCTTCCGTGCATTTACTGCGTCGGCCGAACGGACATGATCATGCATCACACGGATCTTCTCTGTGTGAGATTCGGAAGCGTCGATGGTGTCGACGTCCTCAAAAGGCGCATAATTACCCCGAGTCATGACGAGTCTGATGAGCAAAGAAGAGGGGGATAAACCATGGATGGCAGATGACGATGCCGAAAACTGTAGACTTGTTGCAAACTGTTGATGTTGCATACGGACAGGGATATGATGGGTCTGATGGTGGGCGATGGATTTGATCTGTGGGCGGGTGAAGGATGTGTGGTGCCTAGGCATTTGTGTTGGCATGCAGGCTAACATAAAGTAAACAATTGCCGACATGATGCCTGCCCCAAATGAGGCTGCAAAACTGTGATCGAGAGAAGTAAGTTTCATTAGTAACGTACCTAGTTTCACAAATTGCGCGCGTGAGGCAGAGTATGAGGCTTCACGCCACAACTGGCGCACAACCATCGCGATCACGGTTGTCCAGGTCCTCTACAGCGCGGCTTTTAGGTATTTATGAACCAATATCGGTGTTTTGCCGTGCCGGCCAGGATACTTGGAACAGAGTAATACCAGTCAGGGTCCTGGGCAGGGTCGGCGACAGAGGTTTCTGTGGTTGGGAGGAAAAGAAAAGAAAGTGGGAGGCGATCACGATCGAAATTAGAACCTCTGTGCAAGCCTCTGGTTACAAGGAGTACTTTGGCTTGAACCAGCGTTTCCTTTTTGGTTTCTTTTCGCTTTTTGTTTCCCTTTTCGAATCATGTTTCTCTCTCTTCTTGGCACAGATGACCACTGAACCAGCATGGAACCTTGAAATGTCAAGGCAAATGTCAAGGCAGCTGTCAGGGACAGCTACCTACATACTGTCCCAATACTGTCCCCATGCATCTATCTCATCGCACATCCAGTCATACATTTCGCTTCCACTGCTTCCACATGTCATATAAGAAAGCGAGCAATGAATTCAAAATCCGTATGCTGTCTCGCATGTTGCCTCGCTGAGGAACATTCCAAGAGTTAGTCTGAATCACAAGGTTGGAACACTCTGGCCTCTCCCGCCTCTCCCAAACAGTGCAATCCCATCGCATTGTCGTGTGGGACCTGTGGGACCTGTGGGGGGGATCGGTCACACAAATGGAACGAATCCGTGGAGAACCGCGGCGGGGCTTGGAACTCGAACAGAACGGAAACGGAGGAAAACTGAGGAAAACCGCGAAACTCAGAACTTTGAGAAACTCACAAACAAACAATCCAAGAAAGCCCGAGAAGCCCTCTGCTCCCAACCAGAATATGCGGGGGCCTTGGGCGGTCGTGTTAGCCCACTTGTCAGCCCCGTTTGCCCTGTCGCAAGGATCCCAAAAAAATTTATATGCGCGTCGAAATGCCGATATCCCCATTTCCAAAGTTTGGCGCGTCCTCTACCAGATACACAAACCAGCGTCGATAGGAGTCGAAAGGGGAGAGCTTCCAGCGCTTGGAAAGACGGTCGTCTCAAAGCTCGCGCGCCACTTTAGAACATATAGACGCCGAGTGATCGAGTGTTTCGGGAAAGCTATCGACGTTCACACCTCGCTTTAACATCAAACATGTCTGCCAGCCTCACAGCGACGCTCACTAGAACCGCCCGGGCGACTGCGGCAACCTTCGCCCCTTCAGCAACAGCTTCAGGAGTCGCGAGCGCTGTCGCTACCGCCACCGCCACGGCTACAGCCGCCCCCAGTGCAGGAGGGATTCCACTACCCCCACGTCCTCCGCAGGACATCCCTGATCATGTTGTCGTTCCCCTTGTAACCTTCATCTATGCTTTCGGTCTGATCCTTGCCACAGGTAAGTCTTCGACACAAAGTTCAAGAAGTTCTTAGTCCTTTAGTTTTTCTTATATGCTGATCTTTCCTTCCCATATGGTTCGTCTTCCTATCGAACCAACCTCCAATCTTTACCACAGGAAACCTGATCTGGGCCTCTCTCCTCGCTATGAAAACTAAGAGCGCACGTCGCCCGTGGGCCTTCCTTGCAATCTTGGCGAGTTTGACGCACATGACCTACATGATCCTCTGTTTGGTGTACACGAGTTTGCTCTCAAGGCTGGCACCTGGATTGACGAGTTCGTATGTGTACGCGCGGGTGTTCGCCAAAGATCCGACAGTCCCACCAGAAGCACACTTGTTTGTCAACATTGGATTGATGTTGCGACCGTTCGTGCCGTTGATCGGGATTACACTCTTCTTTGCGACGTTGTTGCGGTAAGGTTTTGATCAACTGTTAGGGTGTCGGTCATCGTTCACCGCGAAGTTTCATACCCATCAAGTATCCCTGACTTACTCTTCGTCCTTTGCTCCGTTCACCTCTCAATTCCAGTTTCAAGGTCATCGTCATCATCAAACACTGGAGTATGGCCTGGTACAAGGGTATGAGCATTACCTCCATGGTGTTTGCGACCGCAATTATGTCTTACTACATCGCCTGGCCAGTCCTGGATACCGTTCTTGTCAATAAGGTACGAAAGGATTGCCCTGACTTCTGCAGATATTCAAATGAATGTGAACATCCGCCGGGGAATACATTGTGGGTTCTTTTTCTAATATCGAATGAATTTCGTTGTTCCCAACAGGGTTTGCCCCCCCAGACCGCCAAATTCCATGCTCAACTCGGGAAAATGACCTTCTTCATCCCATTTGGTCTTATGATGTTGATGTTCTACATCGCCGACATCACACTCGGTGTCACCGTTTTCCTCCTTATTCGCAAGACATGTCTCGGCCTTGCTCGGAACATGAACTCTTCCATGCCGGTCACCGGTGCGGTCGGCAACCCATCGGCCGGAGCCGGGGCAAGCACTGCCGTCGTGAGTGGGACCCTTTCCGTCCTTGCCAGTACCGACGGAACCGCCATGAGTAGCGCAGACTCAAAAGCCGTCTCTCATGAGGCTGGCGTTTCCTCATCTGGTGGGAGCACCCTGTCGTGGCTCAAAAACAGGATGGCATACTTCTACGGGTCGTCTACCTCGGATGGGTCGACGAAAACCATGGGTTCCGCGGAGAAAAACCTTCAACACCTGCAACGTAACCTTCGCCGCATGACCATCGTCCTGGCATTTGCGATCTTGGCGCCGGTTTTGCAGGCGGTTTTGTTCACGGTTGGTGTGACGGCGAATTACACCGGCCTTACGTACATCAAAGCGCACACTGAGTCAACAATCGTTGCTATATACGCTGCGTTTACTGTGTTTATGCAGGTATGTAATCGTTCCTTGCCTTTCTGGTTTTCCTTTGTTGAACTTTCTTCCGCTTCAGACATAATCAGACCGTCAATGGAGTTTCTTATTCGCACCGTCCTCTTACCTCAATTCTTCAGATTCACTTCGTCATGCACTACTTCGTCGGTATCGAAGCCCTCTTGAACTTCAAAGACCATCCCGTTGTCACTGGCCGCACGACCGACCAGGCCTTGAAGGCATAAGGCCCTCAACCGATAATTTCAACATTAGAAAGCGTATACCACTTTATATCTTACAGGTCAAGCAATGTGTATTAGACGAATGAGCGACACAGATATAGAAAGAAGTAGAATGTTGCTTGTTCAGTTTGTTTTTTCTTGTCCAGATAATATTGTTCTGTTTCCTTTTTATGTATATTTTCTCTCCGATACCTTACTTCTAATATGCTGTACTTTGGGGGGGTTTTTGTATTGGGTTTTTATGTTGATGGAATAAAAGGTTTCATTGTGGATCCACAAAATACACTGGCTCCTCTGCGAAAATCTGCTCCGCGCCTCCATTCGCTTAGCCAACCAAGGGTGTGGATCATTAGTTCAGCGTCAGCACTCGAACCGAGACTTGAACCATAGTAAGTCGAATGGTGGGAGATGCGTTTTGTCCCATCCAAATATTTACTGTAACTCAAGCTCCTCGCCTTCCCCTTCCCAGAATCAAGCCCGATCCTTCCCACGCCCAACACACACAAGAGTCGCAACCGCTCGAAAAAACGCGGTTTATGATTCAACCCCCGCCGAGAAGAGCGTTTAGAAGGCTCGAGGACGCTGGGTGAAGATTGAGACACTGGCAGTGAATGAACATGGATCGTGCGGAGATGTGCACTTGTGGGGGGTAAATCGTAAATGTTTGGAAGGGCGGGTTGATATATTGGCGACGACTTTATCAGCCAAGAAAGATTCAAATTTGGATGTCACTCCTACGAAACTCAGGTCAGACCTGATGTTAATGCGTGTAACTGCAAGGCGGGTGACGGGGATGCTGATTGAGAAAAAGGTGTGGTCCTTCGCGTTCGCAATTTTCCTTCACTTTGATGCTCTTTCTTTTCTTCCGGTTTGTCTGGACTCCCAACAAACTTCCAAGTCGTATCCCGCCACTTTTTTCGTTTGCGTGATCCTCACCAGATACGTCCTCTGATTAACGCCTTCGATATTTCGACCGCCCGCTGATTTCGCTGTCATTTCGCTGGCCGCGTCGTTCACGGTTGTAGTTACAGTATGGGGGTGAATGAGCTAGGAAAGATGCTCAAGTTGTCAATTCAGTTGCTTTCTTCCTGAGTTATTTCCGTGCTGTTCTTTGAAACTAATTTACTGTATTCGTATTTCCACAACTACGATGGATTTTCTTCTGGTTTTTACTGTGATTCGGCTTCGGGCGAGTTTGTGAAGTTACCGTAACTTCGAAGGGTTCGTTTTGACGGAACATGGACTTGAAGTTAACATCTCAACAGGGTCATCGTGACAGTTGTTTTGCCACTCGTTTCGGCCTAAGCCGTACCCGTCGGGTCTTCACATTGAATCAGGAGGAAAAAATTATTTCGGGAATCAAGTCAAGGAGGCGGCTGGAGCTGGCACGATAGGTTGCGATGGGTCATCGGAGTTTGAAGTCGTCGAGATATGACTGGAAAACGTCGGACCAATCACTAATCACTGGACAGAACCTCGCATTGATTCATTGAAATTTTTACAATCCCAGACATCGACACATTGTGATTCCCAAACAAACCTCACTTTTCTGAAATCAGACTGAGAAGGGGACTGTTGATGGGTTGGAGGTCAGGCAGGAGGTGGGGGGCGTTATCCTTTTCTTTTCTGATTTTAGTGTGTCCTGTTGAATTCCGAAGTATTCATCTCGATCTTTTCGCCCTCGTTTGTCTTTGAAGCGCTGAACGCGATGGCCACTCCAACACCACTACCTCCTCGTCCTGCTCCAGATCACCTTGCACCTACGAATTCCGACTCTCTGTGCACTTTTTTGCATCGGAGCAGAAATTCTATCTTAATTCTAGATCAAAAGTGTTCGAAATGGCACTGTTAACATGATTGGCGAAGAGATTGATTATTTATCTTGGGCTTGCGGAAGTCTTTCTTCTTATCGGGTGACATTGGAACTTTCAGAATCTGACCCAGAGCGTGTGCACATATGACCAGCATCCACGCGACACTCACCAGAACTGACCAGGCGACTGCGATAATGGGTGCAGAGGCTACGAGTACAAATGGCTTTTCACTGCCTCCACGACCCCCCCAGGACATCCTCGACCACGCCGTCGTTCCTTTAGTCGCCTTCATCTATGCTCTAGGTCTTATCCTCGCAACAGGTGAATCTCCAAACCATCTCCACTGACAACATTTGATCCTCCCTCCTTCTCGTCCCCGCGTGCTCGTAAACTAAAATACCCACATGTGCGTTACAGGAAACCTTCTCTGGGCCTCTCGCCTCGCTCTAAGAACAAAGAACCCACGTCGTCCATGGGCCTATCTCGCCATCTTCGCCAGCGTGACCCACATGAGGTACACGATTCTATGTTTGGTGTACGTGAGTCTGCTCTCAAGGCTTGCACTGGGTTGACATACTCTTATGTGTTCGCGCGAGTTTTCGGGAAGGACCCGACGGTCCCGCCAGAAGGGCGGTTGTTTGTCAACATCGCTTTGATGTTGCGACCCTTCGTGCCCTTGATGGGATTACGCTCTTCTTTGGGACTTTGCTGCGGTGAGTGTTTGTTTTTCTGTACGGTACCCCTCCCGTGGGATCTATGTGTGTTGATCATCCTCGACTAATGCCTCGCGACATCGTTTGTTCACCGCAGTTTCAAGGTGATCGTCATTATCAAATACTGGAGCATGACCTGGTACAACATTGCGAGCATTATGGAGAAGCTGATTTGGACCATGATCATCGCTCGTCGGAGGCAAAAACAGATGCTCGATTGCCGCAAATGCAGAGTATTCGCCGTTGACATTTTTTGTTCTTTTTCTTGAGACTGTGCCGGTGTGTGTGACGGTTGGGAGGAAAACCGTTCTGATTCACCTCGCATGTTCAACAAGGCGTTTAACTTGCATATGATGGGCGCTTCAAAGTTACGACGTGTCCTATTATACCGTTTGGTTTATTTTGGATACGGTTTCTGCCAACCAGGTACGAAGAAAAGACCTTAGCACAAGAGCATTTCGCATTTGAATAGTAGACATGTCTTTCATCAATAACGCAACCTTGCTATCTATGATGTTATGGCTCTAACTTCGAATCGTGATCTGGTCTGTTTCAGGATTTGCCTTCCTCGATTGCAGATTTCAATGCACAGCTCGGTAAAATGAGCCTCTGGCTTGATGATGTTGATGTTTTACGTTGCCGACATAACACTCGGCATTACGGTTTTCGTCCTTATTCGAAAAACCTGTCTCAACCTTGTCGAGAACGTAAACTCTACCATCCCCATGAGAAGCGGGGTTGTTGGGACCAGGAGCGTCGGCTTTACCAGTGGTTTTGTTCAGGGAACCATCAACTCCGAACCGGGCTCACATGCGCCTGCCGGTTCCTGGTCGTGGCTCAAAAGCGAATAGCGGAGTTTTACGGCGATATCGACTCGTACGAGTCGACAACGACTACAGAGTCAGCAGATAAGAACCTGCAACGCCTGCAGCGCAACCTCCGCAGCATGACCATTGTTTTAGCGTTTGCGATTGCAGCGCCGATTTTGCAGGCGACTTTATTCACGGTGACAATTGCGACGAATCAGAGGGGCGTCACAATCATGACAACGCATACTGAGCATACGATGGTAGCCATATACGCCGCAATCACAGTGTTCATGCAGGTATGCAGCGTTCCTTAGTCTCTTGTTTCTTCCTGCACTTGTCTCAAGATCCTTTCGTGTGGCACTGGTCGAGAGAATGAGTCTTAACTCGAATTTCAATATGGTATCTTGAATCCGCACCGCTTTTCCATCTTGAATTTCTCAGATCCATTCTTGGTACACTACTTTGTCGGTGTCGAAACGCTTCTCAACTTCAAAAACCATCCCGTTGTCACTGGCCGACCGGTTGACCAAGTTTTGGCAAAGTCGTAAACCCGGCGACAAACCTAACGTGCCACCCATGTACTTTGACAAGCAGTGAGTGATGAACGCGCCATAGAGAAGACGAGACGCAGAGTAATGGTATTGGTTGAGTTGTTTTCTTTTTTGGGTTGTACTTCATTTCCCCTTTGGAACGCAGGATTTAAGTTTACATTGCAGCAGGGGTTCCAAAGTTCGTCGTTATGGTTGCTTTTACCGCCTGCATGGGTGTAAACCGTACGCGTCATGTGTTCACAGATTGATGAGGTGGCAGAGGTGCTCTTGAAACTCACATCACCAGGGTGTCGGGAGGCGGTACGACCAGTCAGGGTCGTCGGTGTTCGGAGATATGGACAGAAAACATTGCCCCACTCTCTGATCAGCTCTTTCGAAAATCAGATGCAGCGGGGTTTTCTGAGTTGCAGGGCGAGGCAGACTTAGGGTAGCGGACGCTTGATAGAGTCAGAAATATGTGCTTTCTCCTTCTTTCTCCTTTCTCGCTCGTTCTGTTTAGTTCTTTCTTTCTGCTTGATTGGCATTAATTCAGCCGCTCAAATTCCTTTAAATTCTTAACTCAAACTCCCGCCGTGGTTTTCCATTTCAAGGCAACCACGATCTCTTTGAGACTTCCACCTCTTTTGTCTCTCATGAAGGCATGATCGATTCCCTCTGATGATTAGGCATTGTAAATTATTGAAATCCATTCTACACCAATCATTCAAACTGAAATTCCAAACAATACCGATTTGGAAGTTCCTTCCGCTGTCCCGGTGCCCAAGGGCAAGGGAGATTGGTTCTCAAACCGATAATATTTGGACTTCTGGTTTGCATCATTGGTAAAAAACAACTCGGAATGGGCGTAGTGGTGCCTCAAACGATTACTGAAGGGCTAGACGACATTTTTTCACGTCAAGACGCGTTGTGAACGTTCGAAACTACACTGATTAGAAAAACTTCCGCATACCCAATTTAACTTTGCTTTGGAAAACCGTTAACGTCATTTCTTACCAATTGCAATCATGCAAACATGAAGTTCAAACATCGGCATGTGAAGGTTTTTCTGGTCATGATCAATAGAGTTGCAAACGGTCAAGTACAAAATGTCGAGTAGCCTTTCAGCAACTGTTTCAAGCACCGCGACGGCTACAGCTACTACCCCTCCAAGTTCACTGGCAGGAGGCTTTCCACTGCCCCCACGCCCCCCGCAGGACATCCCTGACCATGCCGTCGTTCCCCTCGTCACCTTCATATATGGTCTCGGTCTTATCCTCGCAACGGGTACATCATCAAATTGTCTCCGCAAACACCCTCGTCTCTCTCTTGTATGCCATCTTGCTTCCCCGTTCCCGTTGTCCAATTAATAACCCCCAATATTTGCCACAGGAAACCTCATCTGGGCATCTCGCCTCGCTTTCAAAACCAGGAGCTCGCGTCGCCCATGGGCCCATCTCGCCATTTTCGCGAGTTTGACCCACATGACCTACATGATCCTATGTTTGATATGGGTGAGTTTGCTTTCAAGGCTGGCACCCGGATTGACGAGTTCGTTTGTGTACATGCGGGTTTTCGCGAAAGATCCAACGGTCCCACCAGAAGCGCGCCTGTTTGTCAACATTGGGTTGATGTTGCGACCGTTTGTGCCATTGATCGGGATTACGCTCTTCTTTGCGAGTTTGTTGCGGTAAGTCTTTGATCGACTGTCAGTGTCGTTCACCTTAAGCGAAGTTTCATACCAATCAACGATCGTCAACTGACCCTTCCGCGACGTCTATTATTCATCCTAATTGAAATACTAGTTTCAAGATCATTGTCGTCATCAAAAACTGGAGCATGGCCTGGTATAAGGGTGTGAGCGTTACGGCCACAGTGATTGCGACGATGACTATGTCTTACTACATCATTTGGCCAGTCATGGATACCGTTCTTGTCAATAAGGTACGAACAGACCATTTCAAC
This sequence comes from Quaeritorhiza haematococci, assembly GCA_027596845.1. Lineage (NCBI taxonomy): Eukaryota > Fungi > Chytridiomycota > Chytridiomycetes > Quaeritorhizaceae > Quaeritorhiza > Quaeritorhiza haematococci. The sequence goes on along the minus strand of JADGJF010000313.1, from coordinate 6,148 downwards.
AGATTAGAACACATTTACGGCAGAAATTTGACCATGCCATCATCAGCAATACTTTTCACATCTAATCGTTTGTGTGCACATCTTCAGGGTTTGCCTGCCTCGACCGCTCAGTTCCATGCCCAGCTGGGGAAAATGCCCGTGTTCATCCCATTCGGTTTGATGATGTTGGCATTCTACATTGCCGACATCACACTCGGTATCACCGTTTTCCTTCTTATTCGCAAGGCAAGTCTCAACCTTACTCGGAACATAAACTCCAGCATGCCCGGCCAAGCGATCCAATCGAGCCAAGTTGTAAATGTCATCGGTGAATCTGTTCCCGGGACCATCGATATCATGAGCAGCACAGAATCAAAACCGAGTCCACACCTGCCTGACGTTTCTTTGTTTGGTGGGAGCAAACTGTTATGGCTAAAAAGCAGGATTGGCGACTTGTACGGGGAAACCAGCAGGTCAGATGAATCCACGAAAACTGGATCCGCTGAGAGGAACCTTCAGATTCTGCAGCGCAACCTTCAGATCATGACCATCGTCCTAGCATTTGCGATCTTCGCGCCAATTTTTCAGGCGGTTTTGTTCACAGTTGGGGTAACGGCGAATTTCACCGGCCTCACGTATATCAAAGCGCACACTGAGGCGACGATAGTTGCGGTATACGCGGCGATCACTGTGTTCATGCAGGTATGCAATTGTTTCTTGATGCTCTCTTTTATGCAGATATACCTGCAGTTGTTTCTGGATCTGAGGTCCACTCTCTCGATCCCTTTCCTTTGTTTTGTTCTTGTGTGTTTTTTCCTCTTCACTCTCTTCGCACGTCGTCGGCAGAGTAACCTTGATGCACACTTTCTCCACTCCGCAATCCGCAGATACATTTCCTCTTACACTACTTTATCGGTATCGAAACACTCGTGAACTTCAAAGACCATCCTGCTGTCACCGACCAAGGGTAAGGAAAAACGTAAAGCCTGCGTGCAGGAGTGTGCAGACCTAGAGACCTGCAATAGACTGCGATAAATAGTACCTCACCCTTTCAAACCGTGTAAATGCAGCTGATTTGAAAGAGCTTCATCATGGAAATTTCATAAATCTTGCCCAGTCGGGTTGTTTTCTTGAGTTTTAGCATTTAATGGACACATGCAACGTCTCACAACTGTCGGAGTTTGTTTTTGAGATTTGGTTTTTGTACATTGCACAACCTTGTAACATTAGTGCTACCATCACTACAAAAATAACGACCATGAAACGTCCCACGACCACTGACGACCCAATTGCCACCAACCCCGCGACCACCTCCAAACGCCAAAAAAAGCAACCAACCCCCTCAGATCAACCCTCCACCACCCCTCAATCCGCATCATCAGCAGTCCTCGCACACCCACCCCCCACAATCCCCATCAATCGACACAAATTCAAGTCCCGCTACCTCCGCAAACATGCCTCACTTTTGCGAAAATCAGATCCAGCGAGGGGGTTGTTGATTAGTTGTAACGTGAGGCAGGAGACGAGGGCGCTGGTAAGATTCAAAGAAATGTGGTTTTCCTTCTTTACTTGGCTTTTGTTTCCTTTCTTTTCCTGTTCTTTTAGTTCCCTCTTCTTTGCTATTGTAAGGCTTTACTCAAAACCTCGTGCAAAAGGTCTAATTGAATTACCTCCAATTTTTTTTGTTTTTTTTGCTTTCAAGGGTCAGGCACGATCTTTCCTTGACCACTACCTCCCACTTTTGTTCCCTTCACATCAACCCCTATGGCACCACCTTGCCCCCGCCTCGGACGTTCCCGACCTCCCGAACGAAGACGGCTCCGAGAACGACGAAGATCAAGATACCACAAAACCCGAATTGCAAGAAAAGACCGAAACTAACGATGATCAAGCCGATTCGACGCAAGCAAGCAATCAAAAGGAGGAGGAACCAAAGGAAAAGCAAAGAGAAGACAGAAAGTTCCAGGCCGTTGATACGGCCTGTGCGGGTGTCATTTTTTTGCGGTTTAGGGTGGATGTGACGCCGGTGGAGTTTTTGGATAAGTTGTTTGGTAGGTTTTATTTTGTTGTTTTGTTGTGTGGTGTGTGGTCTTTCTTTCCTGGTCTTTTTCCTTTCATGTTTGGCGCACGTACGCAATCGCTGATTTTGCTCCCCCGTTCTTCGCCTTTTCCAAAAAGATCATTTCCTCACACTGTCAAAACAAGAACAATCCCTGGTCGCCAAACAGCTCAGTTTTTGCTCGGTTAGTATCCAAAACGATTTCAACGCAAACATGAATGAAAGCAACTCCAAAACCAGGCCACTCCCTATGCGATCATTCTTCTCTCCTACCGATCCAGTCCGCTGATCCCAAACTCTCCGTTTCTTCCCCCCCAACAAATTAATGTAAACCGGACAGCGTTTCCTCCCCATCGAACACATTTGTACCGCCACCCTCCCCGACATCCTCACCATGGTCACCCCCCTCATCCAATCCCGCTTCCAACCACACAAACCATCCACATCTCCCAACACAACCCCCCCAAATATTGGTTTGAAAGACACAGGCACATTCTGCGTTCTTGCTGAAGTACGAAACAATCCGACACTAAAAAAGGACATGCTTATTCAAAACATCGCAAGATTAGTCTCTGAGGCATGTTCCCCCTCCTCCTCTTCTTCTTCCACCTCCACTTCCTCAACATCCACCGACGCCGCCGCACCCGCTACCACCCAATCCCAACCTCAACCCCGCTGGACCGTGTCACTCTCAGACCCCAACCGCCTCACCCTTTTTATCACAGTCTTCAAAAGCGTTGCCGGGTTCAGCATCATTGAAAGCGGGTACTTTGGTCGGTTATGCAAGTACAATGTTCAGTCGTTTTTGGCCCAAGCACAGAAAGAGAAGACTGAATAGGAGGCGGAGGCATAGAGAGCAGAAGAGGTTGGAAAGGACTGAGGGTGGAAAGAAGATTGCCCTTTTTGGAGACCGCTTCAAGAAAGGAGGCACGCCTGAAAGACTGAAACAGGCACTCACTGAAAAACTGAAAAGACAGCGTCTCTCTACACTCGTTGCGCGGCCAAGGAAGACAGGTGAAAATATACACGAACACACCGATCTTTTCTCTGGCTTTGGCATGTCATCTTCCCAGACTTCGGATTGTTTACAATTCAGAAGTTTGAATTCGGACGGTGCGGAACTTGAGAGGAAGTGGCCAGGTTTGGAGACCTTGTACTAGATCCTGACCAGACCCGTTACTTCGGGAGCTTTATTTCGTCCATCTTTTACAAATCAAAATTGAAAACCAATTTCGAAAATCTGCTTTTGCCTATGGAGTCGAACAATGGAGGAAAAAAAACGTCAGTTGTCGCCAAAATATCAGAGTTGCCTGCCGTCGACACCAACACTAGAAGAAGATCTCAATCGTACACTAAAAAGAAGGTGGAAACATACCAGTCGAAAGTTTCCTGAGAGATCCTGATCCATCATTGATTCCGGGAGTTGCAAGGTCCGTATGTGGTGACTTCAACTCCGCCGTTATGGTTAGGTTATTGCGAGGATGCCCGATGCTTTCGCTACAAAACACACAGACAACAGTATCGCCTATTCTTTCCCAGAGACGCCCATTCCAATTGCGATCCCGAGAACTGTAAACGAAATCGCAACAACTATCAACGTGAACATCTGTTCCGCAATTCAATATGGTCACCGCAAGTGTTACTGTTTGTGAGAGTACTGTGCACATCCGAACTTCAAACGAGACCAAACAGCGCTACTTTGGATTTCGATTGATTGTATTGTGGTTGAATCTTTTGCTGAAATGCCAGGCGATGACTTCGGCGGTTGCGTTGAAAATCTGACACTGATGACACCTGTCGAGTGGGCGGATCTGGCGGACTGGGTATCAATGTCCGGTTCTGAATGTCAAGTCACACAAGACCTGTTGGGGAATAACCGGTATTCGAGTTCGAACATAATACATCCGAGTCTATTCGAGCACGAAGCTCCACGTCGGCAAGTCCCATAAATATCTCCAATTTACAGTAATGCCTCTCCGCATCTCATTCATATACATTTTCCCTCCCACTCCTCCATCCCCAAGTCCCAGCACCTCCGATCCCGTCCACCATCAGTACCCACACCTCAACAGCGTCTCATACATGTGTCTCAATACCCAACTTGGGGAACTCGACACCCCGACTCCTTAACCGCAATCCATTAACAACAAGTTTCGAGAAATCATCAATGCGGACGGTTGGGTACTTGACATCCAGCTAAGTAGGCCGATAAAGGTCAGAAACCGCCATCAAAAGATAACAGTACGCAGAAAACATTGGCACAACAAATCTCTCTAGTTAAAGGACAACTCACCTTCCTCCCATGCACATCGATCCCTCTTAAATCCACCTCCACAACACACGGATCCAACACCACGACTTCGTCGCCTACTTTGAGAGCGTCATGTTGCATGTTGTGTGCTGAGACGGCAAAGAAGTGGCGGGTTTTGTCTAGGGCTATAAAGATGCTGTTTGAGGGGGTTCGGGATTTTATTAGCGAATAGGAAGACGCGAAGAGGAAGGGGGTTGTGCGGAGAAGGGGTGGAAGGGAGGTGAGGGTAAGTGAGCAACGGTAAGCCAAACGAAGCGATTCCTCCACAACCCCAGGCCCTTCCTTCCCCCCAAAACATCCATAACATCACTTACCGCCTCCATGCTAACTCCTGCTGCAACTCCGCCAGCACCCTAATCCTCACCGCCTCCCCCCCATTCCCACCTCCAACCCTCAACTCCCCAAACGATTTGAGGGCAACACTCCCCAACCCCGCTTCTCGTTCCCGCATCCTTGTTGCTGCTGATACTGCTGCCGCGACTTTGGATGCGTGTGCTTGTTGTTGCTGTTCTTGTTTTTGTTGTGGGGTGGGTTTTGTGGATTTTCCGTTTTGGTGTTGTTGTGATTGAGATGAGTTGGATGTCGATGTAACGGTGACGGGGTCATTAGTGGTTTTGTTTACAGTTGTGGTTGGTGTTGGGGAGTTCGTGGGGTTGGTAATAGCGGTATCATGATCTGCCAAAGCGGTTGCCAGTGTTTCTATTCGCGTGGCCGAAAGACCGACCTACAAATTCAATACATCAAGCCCAAGCGCAAGCGTTTATGCCACACAGACCATGTGAGTAAGACAGAGAAGCGAATATTTCAACCATGCTTCACCATTCATCAACCAACAAAACGAAAAACGCGAAGCAAACCTTCTCCGTCAACGCCTCCGAAACTCTCAAAACCATATCGGCAATCTTCTCCAACCGAGTCGTAACCTGCTCGGTTAGGGTGACAGGATCCAAGGCACGGGCATGTACATGATCTGCGATTGCTGCAGGGAAATCTTCGAGGTGGAGGTGGATCTGTTTTTGTTTGTGTTTTGATATGGTAGGGCAGTTCGTGGGGAAAGGGGGATGAGCCATTTGTGAATTTCGACACGGTAAGGAGGTGAGTTCGCAATGAAGGGCAACAATATGTAGAGGGAAAGAAAATGATACGTACGATCCCGCGCGTGTAATATAGTTCTGGTAACGTGTCTGCCCCGACGTTTGCCGCCTATGTGTTCATGTTTTGAACAGACAAAGAAGAAAGATCAGCCAACCCCTTTGGCAAAGAAAAGAAAACGGACGCAGAGGGGACCTTACCGCCTGATTATATGCAGCCAATGCTCGATTCAAATCTTGCGTATCCTGCGAAACATTATAGAATCGTTTCAAATAAGACGTCGCAAGGCCATCTGAATCACGAAAACGAAAGATCATCAATCACCAGGAATTCAACAAGGAAACGGAAACGAAAGAGACAACTTTGAAGAGAAATCACGCATCACGCACACCACGCCCGGCTATCCTTCGTATCCATCGATATAGCCTCTTTGCATAGCTTGATACTTTGCTCGACATTGGCTTCTTCACGGTCTGATCCTTGCTCGTTTCCGGATCGTAGGATCATGGCTAGTTGGAGAAGGCCTTCACTGTTCCTTTTCTATTCGGACAAAAAGGATGCCGATCCATCGTCATCAGTCTAACACCCAAAGTCGAATTTCTTGTCATTTCCCTCCTTACTCCCAGTATCGTATCACTGCTTTCGCCCCCCTCCCGCCACTGCCGATTCCAACCTCACGCACCTGCTTCAACCCCCCCAAAAAACAC
>JADGJF010000312.1:0-23915 GCA_027596845.1 Quaeritorhiza haematococci | reverse complement strand
GGAGAGGGAGAGGGAGAGGGAGAGGGAGAGGGAGAGGGAGAGGGAATCGGATGAGGGGAAACAGAAGAAAAATCTGAAAGAAAAGGATGGGGACAAGGGCAGAACGACGACGGATGTGGTTCAGGGGAAGGAGAAAGGATCAGAGGGGACACATCAGGACCAACAGCGAAGACGGGGAGAACATGCTGACGATGGCAAGATCGCAGCTTCCGAATCTGTGATTGAATCGAAGGAGGGTAATGAGGAAGAAAGGAATGTGAATTCTGTACAGAATGGGAATCGTAATGGAGAGGATGATGGGGAGGTGAAGGAAGATACAGCCATGGATGTTGATGGGTGAGATTTCTAATGCAGGATTACTTGATTACATTTACCAGACGGTTGAGAAAGTGGAGGAAGAGGAGAAATCTTGGAAGTTACAGTGGTCTTTTTTTGTATGATTCTGTGTGCATGCCGACCTTATTTTTTATCATAATGTGAATATACAAGCATGGCGGTTTTTGAGCCATTTTTTGAGTATGAATGTTGAAGCCCCGATCCGAAACCTCGCACTGTTCTGGCAGGTTGTCAGTTTGTTCGGGTACAGCTTTGTGTGAAGCGAGAGTCGAACCTGCTATGTGCCAGTAGTATGGAAGGTTTAATCCCTTCCCAGGCGATTTCATTAGAGATTACTAGGGGAGTATATCGACAAATCTGTTACTTCAACCATGTTTCTATGCTGTTTCTACTCTATTTCTATGTTATTCGTCTCTATTTGGCTATCTTACTCACTTCTGCGCTACCTGCTAGATCCATCGTCGCCACTGCTGACCCGTTCGAAGCGAAGCATACCCAGCAACACCTCGGGTAGGGCTGAGCGGTGTGGACTCGCGTCCCAGAACAGTGGTAGCAGCGAACGGTGAAGCAGTGGCGAACACGGTCGGTCGAGACACGGCAAGTCCTCAAAGTCGAACGTAGCGCCCAAGAATATCTCCCGTCATACAAACCTGTCAAGAACCTCCCACGCTCACGGCGCCAACGACGTCTCAAGACATCACTCACTTCTACCATCAATGATGACTACCCTGGCGCTTTGCGTCAGTACTAACTGAACTTCCGTGATCCATCTTCATTGGCAACTAGAGACCTGCTCTGCACCCACCCGCTCGTTCATCAAGATGATTCAATTGCGACCATCACCAATAAGAGTTGTAACGCCGCGCTGTACTCATTCCCTGCAATCCGTGCTCATCGTCCTCACTCAGCTGCCGTGTCAAGAAGCTCCTGCACGCGCCATATTCTCCTAAACCGTGGCCATCCTCACCCACAAGAATCATGCCGACGTTGACGCTGTCAATTCCAGTGCTGACCAACCCCTCACCACGTATATGGTATGTGCGAATACTACCGCCGTACGTGTCGGGACCATACGGAGCCCGTACTGGCTGCAGATGCCGTTCCTGCTGCGACACGAGACCTAGCTGCAGACGTCTTTCCTGCTACCATCCTAGATATCACGATGACGTCGAGAGCCATGGGTCGTAACACGCGGTTCAAGCACTTCGTCGTCAAGAACAATGATATGCCTTGTAGAGTGCGAGAACGGCACAAAGGGACTATTCGGGTACAGCTTTTTGTGAAGCGAGATTCGAACCTGCTATGTGGAACTTCGTTGATGCATGCACTACTGCCAAGATGAGTATTCCATTGTTTGGGACTATGAATTCGCTGTATCTACTGAATTTTGGTAGAGTAAGGAGGCGGCGCGTAAGGCCGTTGGGATTATATATCTTTGATATATTGGGGCGTCTGGCCTACCGATCATCGATCGAACTATAGGCACCACTGTAAGGAAGTATGGCGGATACTCCAAAGGACCAGTGGTATGGAAGGTTTAATCCCTTCCGAGGCGATTTAATTAGAGATTACTGGGGGAGTATTACTCTATTTCTATGTTATTCGTCTCTATTTAGCTATCTTACTCACTAGGGGAGTATATCGACAAATCTATTACTTCAACCATGTTTCTATGCTGTTTCTACTCTCTTTCTATGTTATTCATCTCTATTTGGCTATCTTACTCGCTTCTGCGCTACCTGCTAGATCCATCGTCGCCACTGCTGACCCGTTCAAAGCGAAGCATACCCATCAACACTCGGGTAGGGCTGAGCGGTCTGGACTCACGTCCCAGAACAAGTCGACCAACTTGGAAGTTGCCTATCGAGGGTCTTCCCGAAGTGGAAGGTGACCGATCAAGTCGCTCCTGAGCCGCGAGAACTTCGACCGCAGCGGCCAGCGTCTGATCTCGACGTTTTTAATATCTCCACCCCACGATCTCCGCTCACTTCTTGCGTTCCCTCATGATCAATTTCTTCGGTAAAAATCTCGGGGTGCCAATGAAAACGACATTCTGGTTTGGATCGTCAATCATCGTCAATGCGTCACATGCCCATCATAAGGTCTGTGCACTAGAAGACACTGACCAACCTGAACCAAGCGTGCGGTCTGGCGCTTGGGTCCTTTTCATTCATGCATGCAGCATGATGCGGAGACGGGAGTTGGGGACGGCTCTGGGGAGGGCCCTGGGGAGGGTGAGGGGTCTAGGTTCGAGTGAAGCGTTTCGTCGTTTCGTTATCATCAAAACCGAAACCAAACCCGAGGAATTGGGTGCCTCAACTCACTGGGTTACTTTGTAAGAAACTGACAAAAAGGAAAGGGAATGGGAGTGGGAGTGTGAGGAACACCGAAAAGGCAACCAAAAAGGGTACGTTGCGGGCTGACTTGGGAGGAACCAAAGAAGCGACCAAATGCACAGATCCACTTCATCGTGCTGTACCTGGGTCTTGAATCCACCTCGGAATTGCCTCGGAATTCAAGCCAAAATTCAACCAGGGCGCAAGGGCTCTTTTCGCTCCTCGAAATCTGCCAAGAAAATCCATCCACTCCTTTCGAACGCCACCTTTGAAGGCCTCTGAAGGCTGCCTTGATGGAGAGAGAGCAACATGGAGAGATCGCGAACAGATCCTTGGCCCAATCCTGGGCCCAATCACGACAGAGTCGTGATCTTTTGTCTGTCTGTGATCTTTTTCTCAACTCGACCACAACAGACGCGAAAAGCGATAGTGCCGATCACCACGTGCTGCTGCATTGATTGTGCGCTTGGTCTTGAAGCCGCTCGGTCCAGCGGCCCCACACAGCCGGAAAAAAAGGTGGTAACTGCCTGCCATATATGGCATACGGCAGTTCGGATTTTCATGTAAGGTCAAGAACTGCCTGCCATAAATGGCGACGCCATTTTTGGCAGGCTCGTAGTTTTCGAACGTCAACGGTGCCAAAGGCTTTTGAGGGAGGAGGAGAACGAAAAATGCAAAAACCGCACAAAGAGACGCAGGGACGCAGAACCGACTTCTCATCCCCAAACACGAATGGCGCCGGCGACCCTGCATCCCTGATACTTAAACAGGACCTGATTCCAATCTCGGCGAGGAGGTAAATGATCAAAAGGCCCAAGGGTTGACGACTCAAAGTGCACGAGAAGATCTGATCGACGAACTAAACCCGACCGACACCCCGTTGGCACCTTCTTTCCAGCTCCTCATAGACTGCTTGCGCGGTTTACAACCACCCACATACCGCACCTCTCCGACGGCCGCGACGATAGCATCATCGATCCCTGTCGTCTCATCCACACACCACCGCCCTTACACCCATTGTCGCACGATGGCATCATCGATCCCTGTCGTCTCATCCACGCACCACCGCCCTTATACCCATTCTCGCACGATCACAGCACCGCCTTCACAATCACCTACGATCGATTCTCCACCACACCCCTTCACCACCACCGCCCAAACAACAACAGCATACACAATACCGGGACTTCTTTGTTCAACTTCGTTCCGCCCCCAGGACTCAGTGGCACAGAAGGACGGGTTGGGGAGAAGGCGGAACGCGTCGGGGCCAGTGTTGGGGCTGGGGGAACTAGCGAGTGGAGTGGCCCAGGGCACGAGTATCTTTCAGAGAACGATCGCAGTCCACGATCGACACGGTCCGCAGAGGTTGGATCCGCCCAGCAGTTCTTTCGCGCCCGTCAGTGCCACCACGATCGTGTTGGAAAGCGCGGCGATCACGGATGTTATGGGCGAGGCAAAGCTGGGTTCGGTTGGAATAGATGTCGTCTCGGCGGATGTGGGGACAGTCGCTTGGGGGTCGTCGCGGGTAACGGAGTTGGCGCGTAGCAAATCTTCGGTTGGACCTATTCGACGGCCCGGGTGCAACCCTCAACGTGGTCGACCGCGTCTTGAGAACCCAAAACGGAAACGAAAACCCCCCCCTTCCTCCGAGTCACAGCAACTCCGACAGGCAGATTATGATCAAAGCAGCCAATCTCCCTACACTTCCCCCGAAAAACAAAGTCCTGGGAACAGTAGGCAAGACAACGACAGCAGATGCACCCACTCCTCGTCAAGTGCATCCGATTCCGAGTCCTCGCTCTCAGCATTCTCAACCCCAACATCGACAACTTCGAACAGAACGTTTACCCCTTCATCCCCGGCGGTATCACTCTCGCTGCCATCCGAATGCCACCGCAAACGATCACATATCTGTAAAGAATGCCAAGCTGCTTTCAATCGAAGGAACGATTTGTTGAGACATGTGAGAGCAAGACATACGCTAGAGAAACCGTACGTGTGCGAGCTCTGTGGAAAGGGTTTTGGAAGGAGTGATGCGTGTGCTATCCATATGAAGAAGCACACAGAAGCTAATGCGAGGGGGATAAAAAAGACGGTTTCGAAGAAGCATGGGCACCAGGAAGCGGGGGATTCAGCGGAAAACAGTGGGAACAAGACAGGGGAGGGGACACAGCATAATAAATCGAGGGGGGGAAAGAGGAAGCCAACGAACGTTCAAAAGCAAGCGAGATCGGGTCACGAATACCAGGCGGAATGGCGTCTAGACAACACTCCAGGTCAGCCACAGCCCCAGCTGTTGTCGTCTCCACTATTATCGGAACCGCTCCAGGAGTCAGTTACAACCCACGATCATCAGGAAATAGCCGCGCCGACCAACACTTTCTCCACTATACCCACCACACATTCCTTCATGTCGCGCGAACCTGTTCCTTCTCTGCCCGCTTTGCCAATGGAGGTCGCCCCGTCACCGAGTCCACCATCTCCACCGGTATTTGAGCCGTTCCATGAGTCAACCATGACCTCTGATCAGGAGCCACCCGTGACCAGAACCATCTGTACTGTACCCACCACACATCCGTTCATATCGTGCGAATCCGGGTCTTCGCCATCCGCCTTGCCAATGGTGGTCACCACGTCGCCGCTTAGCATCACCACGTTTCCTCTCCGCATCAATATCGGTCCGGTGGTCACGCTTCCAGCAACAGACATCGTCACAACACCAGTTTCGGCTTCCCACGTTGGTATTTCCGCTGCATTCTCACCCACCACCACCACTTCCCCGACTGACTTGATTCCCACGATGGATGTTTCATGCGGAACCATGACAACAGTCGCACATTCTAGCAACATCAATGTTGTTCGCGCCCCTCAAACACAACAAAACCATTTCTCGTTCACAAACTGCCACTTGGCCGGGATGGATGTTCTTCCCACACCATCAAATATTACGGGAGCCTCCAGAGTTGCTGCTCCCACCTCACTCCAACAAAGCACGGAACGCGCTCTCCATGATAATTTCGGCGTGGCGGAGTTTGCGTGTACGGGTCATCATCATGCACCAGCAGCTGCTATGGATGTGAGGTGGAATCATCAGCAACAACACCAACACCAACAAACCGAACCGCAGCAGAAGGAGGTCACAGACCAGCAACCGTTACATCCAGGGTCTGATCTGTTCTTCACATTACCTTTTCACTACTTGTCCGCTGATTCTATTAGTAATAATCCATGGTGATGTCTTATAATTAGTTCTGGTGGCTGCGTGATCCCTATTTTACTGCGTCTTCGATCTCTTCGGATTTGATTCAACTTGTACATTCATGATGAGGGTGTATTCTGAAACTTTGTATTAGGTTTCGCTTGTACAGAGTTCATTTTTAACGTATATAAGCATAGAAATAGAGTAATGAGGAGGGAAGAGGAAGGGAATTCGGACTTCTTTGACCATAATGATGACCATAATGAAAGATAAGAAGAATTTCTCTGTTCATGTGGAAAAATCCTGAGGGAGGTCGGAGTTTCAATTTCAAAGTTTGGAATTACCATTTTTCAGGGGTTTGGAGTTCGAAGTTCGAACCAGCGAGGGCGGTGGCGATTTCCATATGTGGGCTGATGTGGTCGGAGAATCGGAGATGAAATGGGCTGGAAATCCGAAATCCGGGATCAGGTGATTTTGGTTTTAGTGTATCCCCGTACTACCACACGTGAACCTGAACGTCTTGAGAGAGGGTTCGCGCCCCAAGTAGACACATTGCGCAGTTGTGCAGAGTTGTGCAGCGAGAAGAGCAAGCCCTGAGGAGCAAGCCGAGTAAACGCCCTTTCTTCACTTTCTTGCACTCCAATTGGTGTTTTGAGTTAGCCACAAACTCAATTACATAACAACAACCCTGGACATTCCACATTGTGTTCACCTCCATCTTGAACTCGATTTTGACAGCTTCTGAACAAACTTCGCTTGAACTTCGCTTGACACTTTAACTAACGCAGGATTTGGGGATTTTCTCGTTTTCTCATGGACGTCATGCCGACCAGCAAAGGCGACCACCTCATCTCGTATACATAGCTAATCACTTCTGATCAAATTATGAGCAAAATCTCCAGAATTTCACATGCCGCAAGATCCAAGTCCGCCTGAAGTCCAGCCCAGCGCTCGCCGCCCAAACCTTCAGTCGATATTGTGTCCAACGTATCGCTCAGCGTATCGCTCGCTCCTGTCTATAGGCTCCCCACTTCCGTCCTCGTTGCTGTCCTCGATTCGTCCTGCATTTTGGCGGCACTTGCATATTTTTTTTTTCTCGATTTTGGTTGGTTCATTTTGTGGTGATTTTCGAAAACTTCCAAAAAAGGGAAAAAAGGAGAGACCTCCGCGTGAGATGCAAGATGCACAGGAGCTGTTGTGTTCTCTCACTTGCATCTCACTTGCATGCATTTGAATATAGCGAACATCAAATTCCGCACAAAAGTTTTTTTTCAATTTGTGTTTCCTTCGTGCCAGCAGGCCGCCTGTGTACCAATTATTGATGCTCTTGTGAGGGTTGGCGAACTGGCTTGCGAAAGAAGGTCATCGGTGTTTTTTCCTGTTCGTCCTTGTGCTCCCCAGCTTGCATCCAACGCTGCAAAGACGCACCAAACGGCGACAACAGTCCCAGCCCCTTGTTCAGTCTTGTCAAAACTCTCTTTGTCAGGTCAACAAGCTTGCTTGTACGTGGTGTGTTTTTACCGTCTTGGAAAAACCTCATACCTCCGCCTCTCCGCACAACGAACCGCATACCCATCCTCGAAATCGACATCCGTCCTCTCAGGTTCGACGGCGCTTGAAACCTACGCAACAGACGAAAGAGACGCATACGATACGCCGAAACACTTGCATCCTCTATTGTAGAGAACCGGCATATCGAGATACCACTGTGGTCAGCGAGAAAAAAAAGCTTTCTTCCATCCGGTTCGTATCATTTTGTATTGGAAGGGCACTTGTGTCCTTGTGACTGCTCCCAGTTCTTGTTTTCAGTTATACCTGCGTTTTCTTGTTTTTCTTTTCTTGTTCGGAGTTACTAACTTGCCAATATCTGCAAAATCAGTCAAGAGAAAGAAGTAAGACAACCGTCACATACCCGTTTGGAACAGAGCTCTGCAGACAACAGACGAACCGAGACACGATCCTATCCTGCCACACATACATCCTCACATATACCCTGTCGAACCTCATAAGCGCAAACGAATATCGGTTCTTTTGGGTTTGGGAAAACGAAAACACCACAGGGGTATTTGAGAAACCCTCACAAAACATTTGGCAACAAATCAATACGCTGGCATACTAGCAGGCACCAACTGTCCCGCCCGCCCCAACCTGCGAGTCCCGAAACCCGACTGTCACCCGCCTTCAACGTGCGGAACATACACAGACGTTTCCACGTTTTCCGACTTCGTTGGACCTCAGCAGTCCTGATCAATTGGGTCTAGGGCAACCTTTTTTTCCGTCCCTCCTTCCTCATCCAATCCCGCAACCTCTGCTTACTGTAGAGGCGAAAGGAAAGGATAAAAAGGATCTGGAAAAAAATCTTGTTCCCCTTTTGATTAGGCAGCCAGGGCCCAACGGAACCGATTATTTGTTTTCTCAACCACGACACGCACGCAAACACACACAACACATACATCGTGGATCCAAGCGTCGAAAAATCGTAGAAACGACAATACCCAACACGCTCGAAAGAAAACCTCTTCGAAATCGCATCCGACAAAACCAGAAAGCACCTTGAAAATACTGGCATACTCCGATTTCCCCCTGTTTGAATTCAAGTGAATCCTCATAGACTTATAGAAATACGACCTCGTTGTCTTTATACCCCCTTACCTCTATTTATTCTATTTTATTTCTTATTCATATTCTTATTTTGATACAAACTCGTACTACTCGTAGTCGTATCGCTTAATTCTGTATTGTTTGCTGGGTGCTTGCTGCTGAAAGAAGCCGGGATCTTACGAAAACCGAAACAGTCTTTGGTAAGTCCTTACATTGTCGTGTTGATTCGATTTTCGAATTGGCTTGTTTGTCATTCGGTCTTCTTTGATCCTCAGAACGCTAGGATACAACATGTCTGATCGTCTTTCTTTATCTACCTCAGGATCGGCAAACCACGAACAGCACCACAGATTGCATTCGTCAGAAACAAACCAAAGTCTCTGAATCACCCGATCTCACTCACATATGTTGTCGACCTCCACAATCCCGCAACCCGTTGCGCTCAAACTCATCCCTGGCGAACTCACGTCCACAATGTCTTCCAACGTATTTCCAGCATCAGCAGCACAACACCAGCTCCAACATCCCCCGCATATCTTGAACGAAACACTTCATTCGCATCCAGCAACTTCCGCAAACTCTCTCGAGTTCACACCCCACCTCCCGGAGACTCTACCAACATTTCCAACGATGGACGTCGGCAATGTCACTTCGTGGACATTAATGGAATTCGGTATGGATGACACATCATCCAGTCCTTACACTGATCCGTCCACAGCGTCAAAGCTTGATGACCTTGGTCTAGGTCTCCTCCATCGCCATCACCACCATCAGCAGCAGACGAATGCAGCAGCGGGAACAATACAGTGGTCCTCATCGCCCTCGTCATCGCAACCGAGCTCGGTACCGCCTCATCAGAGCTTTGACCAGTTCCACCAGTTTGCTTTTGGGCCTCATTCTCGATCGACGACTGCGAGTAGTACTAGTACGACGACGACGACGAATCTGACGAGCCACATGGATGACCTTGAGGACGTGATGGAGAAGGTGAGAGACATAGAATATGAGTATCATTATTGGAACCTATCGAATGTTGCGTTTTTGTCTGTCCTTTGGAAACGTGCCGGTGCTTACCCTGATCTTTGTTCAACACCTGTCTCCCTTCCTAATTGAAACTAGTACCTCAACCATGAACCCATGGAAGAAGTCAAAATGGAGGACGTTGAGCCGTTCTCTCCGTCCACCTCATCCTCCAATGGTGCCGATGCATCCTCCGTGGCAAATCATTTACAGCCCGCGTTTCCAACAACAACTTCCTCGACAACATGTGCGGAGTTTGCCGCATCCTCTCCTATCAACAGCCCCTCGACATCCCTCGCAACGAGAGAGACATCACCGTCTTCGTCAAAGGTTGTTGGGGACATGATCGCAGGGGGTGAAGGTGGGACGAGGCGTGTATCAGATCTGGAGAAAAAGTTAAGGGAGTCGGAGAGCAGGTTGGCGAGTGTGATGGCTACGATGGAGGCACAGCAGAAGCTGGTGAGTTTTTACAGAGATTTAAACAGTGGAGTTGGGATTGTGTTCTTTGAAAGTGGCTGGCGCGCTTTGTCTTCGCGTTTTGATATGGTTGCTGGTCTTTGGGTGCTTTGCGTGAAATTCGCCCCACAGATGGTATTCGTTCGTGGGCTTTGTCATGTTTGCTTCCATATCCTGCCGACATCTCCCTGTTCGCTGTGCTCATCATCATCACCTTTCTACTCCTCCATAGATTCAAGAAACGTTGTTGAAATACAATGTCCTCCAAACCACGTTTTTCGAAAAAGAGCACGGTTTCCACGCTCAACTGGTCGCAACCCAACACCAAATTTCCCAAAAGAATAGCCAAATCAAAGTGTTGGAGTACCAACTCAACCAGACTCGGGCCGCCCTTGCTCGTATCAGAGGCGACGGAAACGATCATGAGGAACCTGTTGCAAGTTTGGTGGATCACGATGGTTCGTTCGCTGGACTCTCTGCTACTGTCGAATCTCCACCGTCTCTCCCGGCATCGCCACCAATTTCCACCGCCTCTCTGTCACTTTCGGAGGCGTCATCTGCTTCGTCAAGTAAGAAGTTCTCATCGCCATCCGCGTCGCCAGCATCAGTTGCAACAGAACCCTCTGTTTCAACGCCCTCGGTAAACTCGCCGCCGCCACCAGCTCATCCTCCGACCGCACCATCTCTGTCCCGATCTCTACCCAAAAGCGCAACAACAACACCGGTCACAGACACCACGGTCCCTCCTCCAGTATCCGTGATGATCCCAAACAAACGGCTACGAGAAGACCCTACTTCTGCCTTCCCTGGTGTATTCTCCCTCGACTATCTGAGCGATCCATGCACGTCGCCTCTTTTTCATCCCGAAACGTACACACCCGCATTTGCCCACCCATGTGTGTTCCCGCCGCCGTCAGATCAGTTTTACCCCGCTGCACCCCATATGCTCCCAGCCCCTGTTGTGGTCCATCCCGAGAAGAAACGTGCTCTCGAGTTTCCGCAATTCCAACATCCGCCGCAGACGCAACTCGACTACTCGCCCATACATATGGTTTTGACGTCGATGCACGAGCAACAGTTGATTCCGCTTGCGGCTGCAGCGACTGCTTCTACAGGACTTCTTCCGGTCCTCACTACAACACCGGAACCAGTCACATCACCGAACCAGTCAGCCGTTGCTGGGCCGTTGCTTGGTGAGATTGCGGTGACGACGACGCCAACGACAACAACGACCTTCAACTTGCCGATTCCGGTCCCCTTGCCCCTTGCTTCCAGGACAAATCTGCTGCTCGAACAAGCGATGTCACTGTCGGATCTTGTCAGTGGTAGTGACGCCGGTGATCAAACCAGAATTGAGATTGGAACCCATGATGTTGATGATACTCTCAGCAACAATGGAACAACGGAGATTTCATCAGGAGGACAGACTGCGTCGAACCCGTCCACACCAGCGTCGTCTCCTGAAACGCAAACGGTCACTGAGTTGGGTGAGAGGAAGATCATGGCTACTGCTCCTTCCGAGACAAGATCATCGGCACCACCGGCGGTCATCGCACCGGTTCCGATTGCACCTGCGTTGCCGGGATTGAAGAGTGCATTTTTGTTCCCAACAACAAAACCTTTGAATGGTCCCACCAAGCTCAAAGTTCTGAGCGCATCTGCATCTCCGTCCCCATCATTACCTGCTCCCGCTTCATCTCAATCTACATCCCCAGCTGCCCTTCTTTCTCACCTCCCTATCGGCACCACTTCGTCTTCAACCACACCTGCCCCGGCACCCGTTTCACCCCATCCTTCTCGCAAGCCGCTGAACAAACCCGCCACCTACAACAAGTGGACCACACATGAAGACGATCTTCTCCGTGCCGCCGTAGCCAAACACGGCGCAAACGGTAAATGGGCGCTCGTGGCGTCACTCGTCCCTGGACGCACTCCCATTCAATGCTCGACACGGTGGATGGGCGCCCTGAATCCCAAGATTCATAAGGGGAAGTGGAGCAAGGATGAGGATGAGATGTTGAAGGAAGCATATGAGGAGTTTGCGGCGAAGGCTAAGGTGGCTGCCAAGGGAAGGAACAACAACAACAGCGGCAGGGAAGATGATGGGGACGGGACTACCGATCCCGAGGATGAAGATTCCAGCAGCGGTAGCGGCAGAAACTCTTCCACTACCCTCAACATCCCCTGGAACAAGATCGCCGAACGTATTCCCGGGAGGACGCCCGTTCAATGCATTGCACGGTATCAAGAGGCCCTTGACCCAGCCGTCCGGAAGGGCAAATGGTCTCCCGAGGAAGATTCGCTTCTGAAGGAAGGGCTGACATTGTATGGGAAGTGTTGGGTTAAGATTGCGGAGATGGTGCCGAGACGAACGCAGCGACAGTGTCGGACAAGGTGGTTGCAGTTGAAAGCGAAGTTGGAGAAGGAGGAAGGTGGATTGGAAGCATTGATGGGGACGGAGGAGAAGGAGGACAGTGGTATGGCGGGTGATGAGGATGGAGTTGATGGGGTCGAAGTGCCTGCAATAAATTATAAGAACAGCATCAATACCAACAACTCAAAAGCCACTGCCAAGACCACGAAGTCAGCCGGTACACGACGTAGCACCAACACCACAACCACCCGTCGTCGCAAGTCGTCGATCGCCTCCTCCTCCTCTTCTCTCACACCAGTCTCCCCCAGCGCTCCATCCTCCACCACATCACCCATCATCAAAATGGAACGATACGTGCCAATCCTTCCGAACAGCCCAGGACCTTCGAAAAGATCTTGAGCGTTTCAATCATCGAGTGTCCATGGAAAATCAAAAACCCCCTTTGTTGCGAGAGTGTTTGTTTCAACTTGCACGGTGAAAAGGAAAAATTAATAACCTTATTCCTCATAGACAATTTATATAGACACTTTAAGTATACCTCCTAATTTATGCAGAAAAAGAAAAAACCCCTGTACCAAAAAAATCCGAAAATAACAGAAAACATTCTTTGCTTGACGTTGTTGCATCAGAGAGAATTTCGATCTTCTTTTTCATATTGAAACTTGTCGCACAGTTTATTTAATCGCCCCCAATTTACAGGTGTGAGTATTTTGAGTCCATTTCATTTGGATGGTAAATTGCTCGCCTAAATTTTTTTCACAGTCCCATACTTGATCGTTCATCCGTTCGTCCAACACCTTCATCCTCCGCCAACGACAACGACGATGAAGAAACCATGTAGTCCCCATCCTCTTCTGTATTCAAATCTCGCCTTTCCTCAGCATCATCCTCAGCCATTGCAGTCTCTTTATATTCGTCTTCGTCTTCGTCGTCGTTGGCAACTAGATCTCCATCTGATACTTCTGTGGCTTCAACAGCCCCGGCACCAGGATCTAATGAGGAAGAAGATGCAGTGGGAGCGCCCTCTCTAGCCGTGACTGGCGTAACGGTTGTTGAAACGACTTCTTGCTTGACAGAGTCTGCAGATGATGCGGTAGAAGTTGGATCACTGTCTAGTTTTGGGAGCTGACCGGATTCTGGGAGGGGTTGTTGCTCTGATTCCTGCTCAGGCTGAGATGACTCATTTTCTGCCTGGGAGGGAACAACAGTCTCAACAACCGTCTCATCTTGCAGCGGCTCTTGTTGCTGCTGCTGTGCTGTGGGCGGTGGCTGATCTCCTTGTGCTGAGTTCGGCAAGCTATTCGGCAACCCACTCCCAATGATCCCCTGCTCACCCGTCATGAAAACCGACTCCATAAATCTTTCATAAGTCCATTTCGAAACCTGATGTCTGTTTGTGATGTACTGAATATCCGCGGCACGCTGGGAATAGGCGGGACGGAATAGGGAGGAAGTGCCGCTGGGAGGGGTTGGGGAGGGTGCAGACGATGTTTTCCCAGGCTTTTCAGATGTCGGGGGCTTGGTGAAGGATGATGCGGGTGTGTGGTGGTGTTGGTTTTGGAGCACGAGGGATGCACGGGCAGCATAGATGGCTGTGAGACGCACGAGGGGACCTAAAGTCGGTCGAGACACGACCATACGATTTTGTAAGGGTCCGAACGTGGGCACCTAGAATAAACGCAGTTTGTGGCGTTTGATTATCAAATACACAGTTCAAAAATTCGGCATACAAATGTGATCCCATATCTTTCTTTTACCTTGCTGTCTCGATGTATTTCGATGGCATACAACCCGTTCATCATTGGGCTCACAACAATCTGCACATTACCAAAGTCACCGCCGATAGTGTTCTTGCGATAGTCTCGTGTGTGTTCGTTCCAAATAATGTGAACGTGATCGTTGCCAATGTGTCGTTTCTGATATCATAATGATAGTGTTCGGTCATAGAAAACCGTAAAATGTCATGGATCAATCAAACGACATCGTTTTGGCATTCCGGTGAAAGAAGAGCTCACCTTCTTCAGCTGTTTTGGATCTG
Source organism: Quaeritorhiza haematococci (assembly GCA_027596845.1). Taxonomy (NCBI): domain Eukaryota; kingdom Fungi; phylum Chytridiomycota; class Chytridiomycetes; family Quaeritorhizaceae; genus Quaeritorhiza; species Quaeritorhiza haematococci. The sequence continues at coordinate 9,555 of JADGJF010000312.1, read as the reverse complement.
TAGGATCTGTTGGCATCTTCGTTACATCATGGAACACCATTTCCAATGTAGATGTGCAAAAGTACGTCGCAACGCATCCGTTCGCTTGGTTCTTCTCTAATCCACCAGTATAGCCAGGATGAGTTGCCAGATCGATCTTGAAGTCGCAAAGAAATATTTGCGGGCGAGGGGAATGAACCAAAAGATGAGAAACGGATGGAGAAAGAGGTCTTAAATATGCTTGTGGGTTGAAATACGACATCAAAGGTTTGGACGAGGGATAACCCTTACCTCCCAACCCAAGCTCGATACGAACTCTTCATACTCCAAACTTCCGCTTTCATTTTTGAATATACTGATTTGATCCTCCTGTCCCGCAGCAACGTAGATCAGTCCGACCTTGATCGTTTCGCGCCTGTGGGTTTCAGTAAATTCGAAAGACATCAGTGGGTGAGGACGCGAATTCGAAGATTAAAAGTGAAAAGAAATCCCTTCGACCCTCCATCGCAAAGTCGAGATACAATGAAGCCCTTGCCCATCTTACCCATATTTACGGTCAAGACATTTGATATCACGGTAAAGTGCACTTGTTTTAGCCAGTAGATGAAAACTGTTGTCCTTCAATCCATCAAAGTTCAAAAATCCAAAATGGCTCAGCCACAACCTCGAACGTTGGTACGGGGGCAACGACTTGTTCGCTTTGCTTGGCTTTAAGCTGATGTACGATTTAGTCGGGACCATCGTATCAGAAGCGACCTTAGTCATCCGTCTGCGTATGCCTTTCGACAAGGGAGCAGCTTCGTCTCCGTTTCCGGTCTGGCGTTCATTTATCGGACTTCTATTGCTTGGACTCACACCCAGCGATGCTGCATTACGGTTTGATGGATTATCCTCTGCCAAAGACCGAGTGGAACCCATGTTTTCACGATCTTCGCTTTCACCACTTGACTGAAGATATGCTAGGATCATCGTCGAGTCCGCCATTAGTGGGGCTTTATCGCTCTTTTTTTGACCAGTTTCTGCATCCTGTGCTGTTCGATCTTCTTCGGTGGTGAAAGGGAGCTGAATGCTGCCCTCGCTTTTGCTTTTTCTTTTTGCCGATGCTCGTTCAGCTTCAGTTGTGGCATTCTCTTTGAGAGAATCCATAGCGGATAAAGGGGTACTTGCGGCTAAGTGGTCGTCCGTTGAGACGGCCTTTTCCTCTTGTGAGTCCGTTTCTGTTATTCGGTTTGCCCCAAGGTCGCTTATGAACAGCTCCCGATACTTCTGTTCATAATCGCACTGTCGCTGCAAGTATCCTCCTGTGTTCACCACGGCTTCTTGCCGATGAGCTGGAATATCTGCTGGAACATTCAAGGGGACATTCTCCCTTAACAGACAGTCAGGGTGTGCTGTCGCGATGCTGAAAGTGGGGACCAAATCAGTGAACAAAGAGACGACTGTCAGAAAGGTTCGTTTTCATAACATGTTGGGATGGTGAGACAGCCAATTGGAAATACACACTGCTGCAACAGCTCATCCAGCATATCAACGTTTCCGACACCCGTCTGCTCGTTGAAAATTGGAAGTTCATCGGGCTGACGTGTGTAGGTCACAGTATCACTGAGGATCGGATTAGGATGTTTAGTTGAGTTTTGTCAGATTTTGTCCATACAGTTACGGAACAGGAGACGAAAGCTGGGATAAAACAGAAAGACATACGGATGGATAATCCTAGGTTGACTCTCAATCGCCGTTGGAGATTCCAAATTCAACTCCTGCATCATTCCCAGGTAATTCTGTTGTTCGGAGTGATATTCAATTTCCACGTCGCGGCTGGTGGCCAAATCTTGGGAAACAGATGCATTTCGAATTCTCTGTTGCATTTTTTTCAGAGATTCGTAAAACAAATAGCTGTCCCAAGTATATTTTCCAGTCATATCACGTATGATAATTCGTGTGCGAGACGCTTAAGTCATCGGATACACGCCGTCAGAAGTGAGTGGTATGGACATGAAGAGAAGCGGGAAGGAATAAGTGTCTTTTGTATGAAACGCAAAAAAAAATAGGGAAACCACCTACACCATGGTGTATCGCCAGGCAATTCCACGACGGTGATCAAATGTGTGTCGTTGTAAGTGAAATACAAATAGTGTTCGTTTTCCTTATCATCGGACATGGCAGGATCTGCGATCAGACTTGATAGACGAAGCAAAGGTAACAGCATTCTTGGTGAGTTGGTGCCCAGCAAAATCGAACGTATCAACTTCCATCACATTCAGACCTGCTCATGGTCGCGGCTCCGAACGGTGGTGCAAAATGGTTGACATGATGCAGAATGTGTACAAGAACGTTCTCCGCGGCTTCCTGCAATATTCCGAAGTACCAAAATTATGGGTTCAGATAAGCTCTAATACGTCGACATTGCAGCAAAGAGCAAAACGTGACATCTCTAACACTCACTTTCACTAGATCACAATCCTTCGCTGTTATTTCGAGTTCGTCAGCCAAGGTATCGCCCGGTGAAACATACGTCTGATGATTGCTCTGGACCCATGACATAGGCAGAAGGTCATGAACCCCGTTCGTCACAGCAGGTGAGAGGAAAAACCCGGAATTATGTGCGCTTTTTCGGTCCATGCCGAGAGGGGGCGCCGCACCAGGTGAATCCGCATTCGACGATCCCCCTCCACCCATGATATTGGTAAATCCTCTGTTGCCTTTGCTTCCTCCGGCATTCATGGAAGTGCTCAACAGGTCGCTGTTGTGGCTCGCGTTTTTTTGCAGTCGAGGGCCAGAGCTCTTTGCCATTGTGGTGGCTATTGATGAGTCGTCGTCGTTCTTTTGATGATTAAGATATCATATTAGGTATTCCGTGTCTCCATGGTCAAAAGCAGCAATCAATAAAACTCGCGTACCAGTGCATGCTCAATGACATCGAAGACGAGTCTTGCAATTTTCGGGTTGCTGATCACTTTTGGAGGCAAAATCATGATCCACTCCATCAAACAATAAAAAAGCCGCGAAATTATGATTCCTGATAATCCGTTGAACCAGATCCGTTGAACCAGACACAATTAGGTCGTAGAAATTGAAGTAAGCTAATAAAAATTGCCGAGGAACAAGGATCAGACTTACCTCTGGTTTCTTTAGATATCGTATCCGGTGGAAACATGAGCTGTTCCGTGAGAGCTCCCACCATCTTTTCGATGACACTCTGAAGTGTATTCTGTTGAGATGTTTCAAGCGATGAGCGGGCCTTTTCGTGCCGAAATAGAGGAGAAGTGAAAATAAGGTATCGTACGGAAAGCTTTGCTCACCTGATCCAAATACTTCAATCTGGGGATGTTTTGGGCAAAGAGCGTTAAACCAGCGGTGGCCGAGCTGATGACCTTCAGAGAACTCAGAGTAAGATGATCCAACAAGGCATTGATACAGTCGTCTACGATTTCCTTCACCGGGCTTGTTCATTTGAAGGAATCGGGACAGAGACAATGAAGCCGGTGAGGCGAAGCATAGCAAAAAATATAAAGAAATCAGAATCGAGGCATATTGTAGCGGAAGTTGGTTTTTGAGCCGGAAACAGACAGAAATTTGAAATACCACACCCATACCTCGGATTGGTCAACATTTCGTCAAAGGCCATTAGCGTGACCGCGGATAGCAGCATACCGTGTGTCTCCGGGTTTTTCTCGTATCTAGAGGGAGATTTCTCCTCAACTACAAGGGAGAGCAACGTCTCCTTCACCTGTAGCTTCAAATCCGCGACGCAAAGGTCACCGTTTGTTGAGATAATTTGAGAGAAGTACTCAAAAACGGGCACGGTCATCGAGCCAACGGGGAATGACCCAGGTACTGACGGTATCAGCATCGATGTACCGAGCGGCATTCGTTGAAACGAGGTTGTGCGTGATACAGTGCCCCCTGGTTGCAATATTGTTGCTTGACCCAACATTGCAGTGGTAGAGGATTTGTGCGGAATAAGTTGTCTTTTAGAGGGCGATGGACGAAGCTTTGATGCTAGGTTGGACGTTGAACGGACGATGGAAGCTGCTGATGTGGGTGGCACCGAGATTGGCCCTGTTGATGTTCCTGACCCGCCGAGATCTGACGTATCTTCCTCTGCAACAGCAAACATCTCACCTCCGACGCCGTTGTTGCGGTCTGCGGCAATGCTTTGGGGACGCGAAGTAGGGATTTGCTCCACCAACCGTGACAATTCGGCGGTCAGCCCAGCATCGAGAGGGGATGACGAAGAGGTACTATTTTCAGTTCCTGGCGTATTTGCTGACGCAGCAGCTGACATACTCTCAATTGAATCGGCGGTTTGTTGCCCAAAGACATTCCCGGTGCAGATGAACGATTGCAGTATCATGATTGCATTCTGCCTAACAATTTCAGGATACTGATTGCCGCCCGATGCAGATAAGAACTAGTTTCGTTTAAGATGATTAAGGAAACATGTAAGCCCGATTTCCTCGTAACACTAACATTTGTTTTGAACGGCGTGCAAAGTTTTACCATTTTCTGGATGCATTTCAGGAAAGCGGGAATCAATATATGGTTTCCAGGAAGTGCAAGCGTGAACAATTTTGTGCAATTCGTAAAGATAGCAAAAAGAATCTTTGGATCATCACTCAAAAGACCCTGCAGCAAAAACCAATCGGAATGTTAACATGATCGAAATGTGGCACGCTTTACGAATAAAAATGGCGCTGCCTTTGTGAATCCATACCTGTATTAAAATGCGATAAAAGTGCGGAAAGTATTTATCTGGCAAAGGCTGGTCGTGGCGCCGACACATCATCCGACACATACAGCCGTAAGCAAATGCACGGCCGTCAGAGTATTCGCTGGTTTTTTCAAGTACGTTTCATCCAGGAGCATTTTTTTAGAGAAGTGTGTAGAGAAGTGTGTGGAGACGGATATCATTAACACGTGTTCTTGTAAGGGTATGTACTTGATTGAAGAACGAACCTAGGCATATCCGCAGCTCGGAATATCCAAGTGGCGAAATGAAGCAAAAATGGCATCGGCGCCTTCTCATACGGTTGTAGGGATCGTGTCTGCGGTTTGCCCGGCGGCGGAGAGGAGCGGGAAGAGAAAATACCAAGCAATTTCATATCATTAGCGATAGTCGTCTTCCAAGTCTCACGTAGATACCGAAATTTGATTAATACTTCGACGTGGGTGCAATGTGTACCTTATCTAAGGTGTCCCAGACGTTGACCAGGCAAGTAATCGCTTCGGCATGTATCGATGTACTCTGTCAAGCCAAACAAACCCAGACGTCAATATGCCGCTCATTAAGACAGCAAATCATGATAATTCAGCTCCTACAGATTGCATTTGGCTAAACAAGGAATACACCTCATTTTCTTCATGGTCGCTCAAGTCACGCACCTGTATTTCGTTCACATCTCCCAACAAGCACAGCATATTGTTCCACATGAAAAGGGCCTTCTCGCTGTTCCATCTGGTTGCTGTCGTAATGTTGGCGAAATCCGCCGCAAAGCGCTGTACTTGCATGATCAATTGCGTGGGTACCTTGATTCGTGTGCTTTTTTTTTTTACGGAAGCATTGGTGACATCACCCAGGAAAATGCATCGAAAGTATGTATCCGAAGGCAATGAAACGAAAGGTATGAGGAAAGTTCGTCTCCTACAATATCATAAAACACACACTGAGTTGAATACTTACAGGTTACTATTTTCAGATGCACTAGCGTTTTCTCCTGTTAACGACAGGGTTGAGTATGAGCGCATTTCCTTCAACAGGTGCTGGAGAAATAAAAATCGCAGGGATGAGTTCAGATTTGTGTTCAAGGGTCCCTTCTCCCGTCGTTTCTGAACCGTATGCAAGCAAAAGAAAAACTGCAAAGCATCCACTCCGCGTTTAAGACGTTTTCACCAAACATCCTCCTCAATACATACGGAGATCATCAGCACCTCTGGAACCTTGGTAATATCATCATCCTTTGAAGCTCCCCGCTCTCGTTGTGCTTCAGAGCCCGAACCACTGCCACTCTTCCCAAAGCCCCATCCACTCACCCCACCAGTTGCCGACGTACTAGATGAGGAAATACTACGCGCATCATCGTCCACACTAAACTGGCGACGACCATCCATGAGTGGGCTGGTGGTTGCACTGCTTCCAGGTGCTCCGCCGCCGACAGCGTCGTTCCACGATCCCGAAATGACACCACTATCCCCTTTGGTGGAAGTCACTCTGGAAGATGAAATTTCGTTGTTCATGTTGCTGCTACTCCCGCTCTCGCCGTTTCCCCCTAAAATCCCAATCGATCTGTGCAATGTATTTCCACGAACTAGGCCACCATTGCCGGTTTCTCCACTGTTCCCACTAGAATTAGCATTCATTCCCCCTGCTACCCCGATCACAGTGCCGGGACCGACGGTTTGCGGACGATGATGTTGATGATGTCTCAGCTTGGCTGAGTGGGTTCCGTGCCCGCGATGGTGGTGCCTCCCAGCCTTACCTCCACCACTCCCGGTCCCATCGCCCATGCCGTCATGGTGCAGCATTGCATTTTCAAGATCGATGCCGTACACGTGGATACATAGGATCTTCGTCAACTTGTACATCATTTTCTGTCGCAGAAAAGCATTTCGCGAGAAATGAAGCGAGGAAATGATCGATTGGTGCAATCAGTAGACTAATAGTGGTTTCCTCATCTTCCCAGTAACAAAAGATGCGAAAAAATGCCCAGAAACCAAAGCAACCAAGATAAATTCACGTGAATCATATCCGCCGAAAACTCACCTCCCACTGCACAACAGTTTGACTCCAACGCATACTCCGAACCATCTGCTGCCTCAACATTTTCCACGACCTTCTCAACCCTTCCTCATCATCGTTCTCCAGATTCTCCACCTGTCCCCTGCCCCCGGGTGTACCGTCCCTCTCATCCCTCTCCCCCTCTTCCGCATCTCTCTTCATCGGACTCTCCTTAAGCCGACTCCACCCGGCCTCCGAAACTCCACACCTCACCCAAGCCCCCAACACAGTCTCGACAATTGTATCAACCATGTCGTCCGCAAAGGAAGGGGAGTGAATCACGGCGTACTTGTTCGGGTAGAGGCACATGGTTTGTTCTTGGATGTCGAGGAGGGTGAAGCATAGGGTTGCCCATGTGCGGCGGTCGAGGGGTTCGTGAGGCTCGCAGATGAGGGAGCGGTAGAGGGTTAGAACTTCTTTGAGGAGCAGAATCTAGGTGTAGTGGTGGAGTAAGGGAGTGTGAAGGCATGAGCTTAGATAAACTTGTGTTTTCAGAATCGAATAGAATCACATTTGTCCCCTCGCGAATCACCTCTCTCAATCAACCCGCGTTCAACCTTACATACCTGCGAATCCATGTACTCAATCTGATCCTTCCGTGTCAAAAATACCATGCGTAGATACCGGATATACCTTCTTAAATAGGTACTCGGATCCAAGTGCTGCGTTTGCATGTGCATTTGATACTGAGGTGATATCGTCGTCATCGCAGAAGTTGCCCCTATTGATGCTGCTGCTGTCGTCTTCTCAACAGAGCTGAAGAGACCACCACCACCAGCACCTCCAGGAGGGGTTGACGCCGCACCTTGTTGCTGCTGATGTACTTCGGGACTGTTGCTGGCGCCGCTCGCAGGAGATGTTTGACTGCGCAGAAAGCTCGGCCGGTCTGTCACCGGCACACAAATCCAACTCCTCAAGATATGCACAGCTCCTCTCGACACATCACTCCACATATATGGCAACAACAAACTCTGCCTCAACATCTCATGCACAAACTCCCTATTCTCATGCGACCCCAAAAGCAATGCTCGGAAAATTCCAACGATTCCTTGACCGGAAGCTGCAGCGGTCATCATGGACTCAGCGAGGGCTTGTGAGGATAGAGCGGGATATTGGGAAATTTGCGGGGAGGAGGGGTGGGATTTGATGTTGCTATTGCTGCCGGTTGTGGTGTTGTTGTTTGAGACAGCCCCCGTTGTCGAACCAGTCGTTTCCGTGGTACCCTTTTCTTGTCGCCTACCATCAGCACAATCAACCATAATGGTTACAGCAGGCGTCGGAGACCCATCACCACCCAATCCTCCTTCCCCAACCACGAACTTCATCAAAAACAAAATGAGAACATGCAACACCTGCGGCGGGCAGGTCTCAAACCCGAATCCTGCACCACTTGCGCCACCACCTCCTCCTTCAACCTCAAGCGAGGTTGCACCAGGAGCCGGTATGGACGCCGCAGAAGTCCCAAACGTCGCCCCTGCTGCAACTGGAGTAACCGCTGCAGAAAGAAGACCCCCGGACATGCCCAGTCTTCGAGCAAGACTTGGAAAAAGCACGCGGAGGTAGCACCGTTTGAAAAGGTCCCACATGTACACCACAGCTTGGTAGGTAGCCAACCGTGTCGCATTTCCCGTCCCCATTCCTACCCCGTTGCTATTGTTGTCAGCATGAGAAGTGTTGGAACTGTTTACAGAAGGCCGTGACTGCTGCTGTTGCTGTTGGAGCGACGACCCCGACAGTGTCGAAGCTCCACCTTGCGAGTTTCCATTCTCATTTCCACCCGTATCACTCGCCGCGGCACCATTCAATGACCCGACCACGACAGGCCCCGTAAACCCACCCCCACCAATCGCCGCATTACTGCTGTAACTCCTCCCGCTAGTTCCATTCGAAGAAGACCCTTTTTTTGGTCCTCTTTTGCTTTTTCCGATCCCGACTTTGGTTTTTCCTGATTCATCTCCAGCAACGCCACTGCTAGACCCGGTTCGTTTGCTGCCAAATGCTGATCCACCACCAAGGACACCTGGCCCACTTGTGCTTCTCTTTGAGCCCCACCGACTTTTCAATTTGCTAGTGGTGCTAGTCCCGGTGGTTGTGTTGGAGGCGGCGGAGGTACTCGCGGAATGGTTTTCATCGACGGCGTCCTTTTTCGAAACGGGATGCAAACCCCCCACCTGATCACCCCCCTCCTGCTGCCCATCTTCCTGTGAATCGTCCATTGAACTCGTAGCACCTGCACCAATGTCTAAACCTGGATCAACAAGTTGTTGGTATGCTGCTGCCATGATTCCGTTTTCGGTGGAGGCGACGGCGGCACTGGCGAGGAGAACGAGGTTTTGAAGAACGTCTTCGATGAGCTCGAGGGACTCATACCAGGAAGTTTGTTGGTTGGGGTTTGCGATGAGGGGGCTGTGGTCGACTTTTATGGTACACATGAGTTGACGAATAGAGAAAAAGATATAGGGCAAGAGTAAGGGAAATGAGGTACCGCGAGCGTAGGACCGAGGCGAAGGGGGAAATCATGGCGAGGAACATAACCGGAGACATACCAGTATCCACCCCCGCCGACACATAATGCACCTTTCGCTCGCTAAGGATAGGTGTCTGCCCCAAATTCCCCTTCCAACTTCCCGTCCCTCCTAACCCAGCCACAGACGCCGACGCCATTATCGGAGGTACACTCCCAACCGTCACCACTGGCGTTTGTTTTGAACTCATCCCACCGTCCACACCTTCCCCACCATTCCCACTTCAATTATAAACAACACATCTACAGGAACCCCAACACGGACAAGCGCATACAC
>JADGJF010000311.1:0-23932 GCA_027596845.1 Quaeritorhiza haematococci | reverse complement strand
GGGTGGGGGAACATAGTGGTTTATCGGATTTTGTGGGTTGCGCTTGGACGGGGTTTGACTTGATTCGATGTTTTTCCGTTCTCCAGGCATGCCCGCCCGTGCGGCAGCGTTACTGAACCAGCGCGGTCTGGCGTCGAATATCGACCTGACTGAACGGATTGCGGCAGTCCTGTACAAATCCGGGCTGTTTGAAAAGGTACGTGTGGCCGCTTCAACGTGATTTATCTTGCGTAGGACCTTCATTTCATTCGTTTCGGAGTCACGGCTGACGAATGTTTTTCTTTTCCTGACATCCTACGCATTCGCATTAAGGCTGGTGAACTGTACGAAAAACTTGGGAGTAATGATCGCGCTCTTGAGGCGTACAAACGTGGCAAGGCGTTTAGACCTGCGGTGGAGCTTACGCGGCAGGTGTATCCGCAACAAGTGGTTGCGCTCGAAGAGGTGGATTTTTCTCTCTCTCCCCTCTCCTTTTTCTTCTCCTTTCAAATGTGAAACCTTGGCGAGAAATGGAGAATGTCACGACGGCTCGTTTTTTGACATTGGCACCTTGACAATTTTGACGATTCTTTGCGCTCTTTTTCGTGTGGTAGCAATGGGGAGATCATCTAATGTCTATCAAGCAAATGGATGCGGCTATCAATCACTACATCGAGGCTAATAAGCCGTTCAAGGCAATTGAGGCGGCTATTGCTGCTAAGCAGGTACGATTGCATTTGGTTTCAAATGGGTGTGATTATGAACACTGGATTGCTTCCTGTGTGCCCCTCAAACCTCCAAATCTCTCAACTCCCCACAAAAACCACGCATGTAACCTTTTCACCCTCCATCCCTCCAAAACAAAAAGTGGAAAAAAGCCGTCAGCATCGTCGACACCCTCGACCCCCCCAGCAGCGCCAAATCCTACTTCCTCCAACTCGCCAAACACTTTGACGAAGTACAAGACTACGCGATCGCAGAGAAGTACTACGTGTTGGGAGGAAGACCGCAGGATGCCGTGGATATGTATACAAAGGCGAACAAGTGGGAGAAGGCGCATACTCTTGCTACCACTTATATGTCGCCGGATGAGGTGGCGTTTTTGTATGTGAGCCAGGCGAGAGAGATGGAGGCACGAGGTGAGTGTTTTGTGGATTTGATAGTTGGTGTGGAGGGGGCTGGAAAGTCTGACGAAGGCATGGGAGAAAAGCATGGGCGCGGAGTAGGGACGGCCAAACCCAACATTGACATTTTCCCAACTCCCTATCTTCTTTCCCATTACCCCGTAGGCAAACTCAAAGAAGCCGAAAAACTCTACCTCACCGTCGGGGAGCCTGACCTTGCCATCAACATGTACAAAAACCACAAGCAATACGACCACATGATTCGTCTCGTTACGGCATACCACAAGGACCTCCTTGATGAGACCCACCTGTACCTCGCCAAGACGTTGGAAACGGAGGGTAATTTGAGGCAGGCTGAGCACCATTACATTGAGGGGAAGGATTGGAAGAGTGCGATTAATATGTATTGTGCGAATAATATGTATGAGGAGGCGTATCGGGTAAGTTCGGGGGACTTCTCTAAGGGCGGTTGGTCTGAGAAACAGTGATGGTGCTCGCTGTTTGGCTCACTTCAACTCCATATCTCCATCTAACTTTTGCTTCTTGCCTGGCTCCAATCAAACGCAGGTCGGTAAAGCGTATGGAGGGCCCAACTCGGCGAAACAGGTTGCATACTTGTGGGCGCGATCTCTTGGTGGCGAGTCGGCCGTGAAGCTTTTGACCAAATTCGGTCTTTTGGACGCGGCAATCGACTTTGCGACCGAAAACCTTGCCTTCGATTTTGCCTTCGAGCTGAGCCGTTTCACAGCTGACAAGCTGAAACTTGCAGAGGTGCACTACAAGCACGCCATGTTCTTGGAGGACGAAGGGAAATTCAAGGAAGCCGAGAACGCGTTCATCCTGGCGGGAAAACCCAAGGAAGCGATCCTCATGTACATCCACAACGAGAACTGGGAGGAAGCGTTGTCGGTTGCTGAGACGTACGACCCCGGGAGTGTTCCCGAAGTTCTCGTCGGCCAAGCGAAAATCGCATTTGAGAGGAAGGATTACACCAAAGCGGAGTCTTTGCTACTTCGTGCGCAGCGCCCCGATCTAGCAATCAAATTCTACAAAGACTCGGGTGTATGGAAGGAAGCCTTACGGTTTGCGAAGGAGTACCTCCCCAACAAGCTCGCCGAAGTCCACGAAGAGTATGAGCGATACATCTCTGGCAAAAACAATTCCGGCAAGGAAGAGATCATCTCGACCGCACGGATGCTAGAGCAACAAAAAGAGTACTCCCGAGCTGTAGAGATGTACCTCCGGCTCAACGTCCAGCACACCACGGACATGGACGTCCTTGAACAATCATGGATGAAAGCTGTCGAAATCGCTGGCAAGTTTCTTGGCGGGGATCGTACGCAAGAGGTTGTTTCCGCGGTTGGGGCGAGGCTTGTTGAGAATCGGCGGTACGGTTCTGCAGGGGAGTTGTATGCGACTGCGGAGCGGTACAAGGATGCGATTGATGCGTACATTACTGGGGGGTTGTGGGAGAAAGCTCGCGGCATTGTCGCGAGTAGTGCACCAAAATATGCGGATTATGTGGAGAATGCGTATGTGGTGCATTTGAAGAGTCAGGGGCACGCGGAGAAGTTGGTGGATGTGGATGTGGTGGCGGGGTTGGATATGTTTGCGCAGAGAGGAGAGTGGGATAAGTGTTTGGAGACAGCAGCTAGACAGGTGAGATTTTCTTTCCAGCTAACGCAATTGCGTTTCCTTTTGGTTGGTGGCTCCACTTGTGCCTGTTGAATGAATTTTCTCTTAACTCTCTCACTTCTCACACCTTCTTCTTTCATCTTTCCTCCTACTCCTTCCTTTTTCTCTCGTGCTTGTGTGGTTCACTTTCCACTAGGACCAAGAAGTCCTCATCAAGTACCTCCTCATGTACTGCCTGACTCTCTTGAAAGACTCTAAATACGAGCACGCCGTCCACCAAATTGTCAAATACAACGTCCCCAGCAACCCGTCGTGTTTCGACTTGTACTTGCGGCTTGCGAGGGAAATTTTGAATAGTCGATCAGCGGCGGGTGAGGGGTTGACGGCGTTGAGGGAGATGTTGTTCAAGCTGGTACGTGAAGGTTCGAGGGATATGGACCGGGAAAAGGGGGCTGGCCTTTTGCATCATGGAAATGCGCTTGATTTGGTTGGCCGGAACGAACGCACGCACAAGCCACGCCATATTCATCTTCTCCCTTTCTTTGGTTGTTTCTCCTTTCCAACCATCTCCTCAAAAATATCCCGCAGGTCCACGGCTCAACCCTGACCCCCCAGACATCCATCCCAACTCCATTCCATGACCTCCTCACCATCACCCACCTCGTCACTCTCCGCAACTACTGTGCAAAGAAACGGGATCTGTTGACATTTGCAGCTAAGCAGTCTATTTCGTTGTTGCGGTATACGAAGGAGATTACACCGGATAAGGCGTTTTATGAGGCGGGGGCTGCGGCGAAGGTGAGGTTAAAGAGTGTTCCTAGTTGTCTCGGAGTTCAGACTGGCGAACAGTTTGAAGTTTAAGTTTGCTCTCTTTCACACCGATGATTTTCCCTCCCCTTTTCCCCTGTCATCCTCATTTTTTGAAAATCAGGCAGCTGGTATGAGCAACATGGCCTTCGTCTGCTGGAATCGTTTCTTGGATATCAGCGAAGCGATTGAAGAAGGGGATGCGTCTGTGCTTGAGAATGCTGATTTTGAGAATACGGATGTGCCCTTTGATGTGGAGTTGCCCGGGGAGAATATGGCGGTGAGTACACAGAACAAGAGACAAGAAGGAAAAAGGAGAAGCGGGTAGGAAGTTGGATAATGTATTCTTCATAACTAACATCCCTCCCACCTCACCACCACCTTCATGCGATTTTCTATTATAAGGAATCCAAACGTGAAGAAGTCCGCGACTGGATCCTCCAAGTCTCACTCGACCAAAAAATCAACCAAGAAATTGACCGCCGGGAATGCGAAGAGTGTGGGACAAGCATTTATGACGCGAGTCTTGTTTGCTATCGGTGCAAGCATCGGTGTGAGCCGTGTGTTATTACTGGTAAGGGAAAAGGGAACGAGGCCGGTGTTTTAAAGGGTGGGGGAGAAGTAGGGAGATTTGGTTTGATGGGGAAGGAAAATCTGACGCATTTTCGTTTCTTCTTGGGATTCCTTTTCCATGATCATGAAAATAGGGTACCCTGTGTTGAAGAACAAGGCTAAATGCACGAGCTGTCAACGTCCCGCGAATAAGGATGACTGGAACAAGTTTTTGATGATTGAGAGGGTAAGGCGAGACTTTTTCTTTTCTTTCTTCCTTCTTTTGGATCCCCGTTCCCTCCCTTGTCCTTCCCGTCTTTCCTTCTCTTTGTTTCTTCATTACTTACCTTTGAACCGTTTTTGGTGATGGCGGTGGATGCTAAAGGTCTGTCCGTGGTGTGGGACTGCGCAGAATCCAGCATACAGTCTGCATTGAAGGGGATCTTTGGAATGCTTTGAAGGATGATGTGGGGACGATCGTGGGGCAACATCGGCTGGATGGACATGGACATAGTGATAATGGGAATGAGTGAGTCGGTTTAGAATTTCTTTTGTTGTGGATATTTGGAATAAAGATCTGGTAATTTATTTTGTTCGCAGTCACTGTGAGAAACGTTCACCACGTGCAGTAAACATCAGAGAAAGGGAATGGGAAAATTAAGGGGATTGGATGTATTTACATCAGATCATTGACTTTTTCCAGGATCGAACCGGCTTTCCCCTTACAGCTTAATATACTTATTTGGGGCAAAACCATGACAAGGCATTGACTAAATCCTCATTAGCAGTCGTCGCCTTGAATTTCATTTGGCTCTTTTCTGCTCTCCAGCGCTTGACGCATCTGTTGAACGCCCTGCTTGATATCGTCCCTCTCCTTCTTCAACTCGTCAATATCTTTCTTGAGTACCTCAACTCGACTCGTCATAACATCGAGATCATCTGACCGATTTGCATTCGCTCCAGAGCCAGCTGGGGTTTCAGACGAGGAAGTCTTGGTGGGTTTGGCCTTATTTTTTTCCTCTCCAGATCCAGTCAGTACCAAACGGATGGACGACTTCGAATGAGCGGTTGCCTCAGATCTGAATTTTGGAACACAAATCATCCCAAGCACGAAGGTCGTTGTCAAGGCGACTCTCAAAAAGTGAATCAGATGCTGTTAAATAAAAAAGATAGAAAGCGGACGCTGAATCAGTATCTCAACGTCACAAAGTATGTTAAGTTTGGTTTATGACTGACCTCAGTTTCCCAGACGGGTGGAGTTAACACTGACTGCACCACAAAAACCACAATCAGAATAAACAGGCTGTTGTAGACCGACAATCCAAGATACTGTATGTCCGTGTTCATTTTCCTGAAAGGCATCGTCTCCACTGCCAAGAACGCCCCAGCGCCCAGAAGTACGAATTCCAAGCACAAGATGACGAAGGCAACTACAGACACATTGCATACAACCCACTCTTCTGTTGTCAGATCGTCAAACTGCCGCGACTCTTTACGGAGGCGTGAGTTGTTGGTGAAAGTGTCGGCGAGTAGAACGGCTAAGAAGGCGAGTGAAATCGCTGTGTAGTAGGGCCACACAATGAGATCAGGTATCTGAACCCCTTTCTTCGATTGTTCTTCTTTCTTTATCTTCTGGTATATTTGGAATTGAACGAAGAGAACAGTGCTGAATGTTGTCGCGAAGCCCATGTGGTGGAACCAGTCTTTCATGAGGCATGTTGCTGTGGTGGCTCGTTCTTCAAAGAACCCAGGAAGTGTTGATGCGAGCTGAAGTATGCACCCGAAAATGATGCCGCAGATGGCAGCAAGACCGAATCGTTTAACAGATGGCTTTTTACGGATAACAACAATGCCGACGAAAACCGCAAGGAAACTGGCTTGCAAAACGAGGGTGGTGAAAAAGATTCCCAAGGCCGTTGGATATGATCTCTGCCGCTCGTAAGTCAATGCAGTAAGTCGTGGTGGATTTGAAGTCCCATCTGCGAAAACAAAGTTGGCTGCGACGTTTCTGAATGTTGAGTCTTTGAAAACATAATCAGTCCAATAAGAGCCGAATTTTCTTTCCAAAGTGGCAACAGTGCGTAAACTTCGAAGGAATGACCCGGAT
Source organism: Quaeritorhiza haematococci (assembly GCA_027596845.1). Classification (NCBI taxonomy): domain Eukaryota; kingdom Fungi; phylum Chytridiomycota; class Chytridiomycetes; family Quaeritorhizaceae; genus Quaeritorhiza; species Quaeritorhiza haematococci. The sequence continues at coordinate 17,728 of JADGJF010000311.1, read as the reverse complement.
TCAAGGGCAGTCGTCTTATTATTTGCTGGAAAAAAGGAGGATTATAACGTAAGAAATGTCTGTACAGAATTCATCATTGATGTCATGTTTAATCAAACATACCGTTCAAAACATGTATTGGAACTCCTGGAGTGGCACTTTGTGACAAGCGGGCGAGCCAAGGCACCTCAGTCGAAAATCCCCAGGTTTCGTTCATGCGACCAGGGATTGCTTCTGATCTGATCGCCCCCACAATGTCACCTACAGCAAATTTCTGCATGAGCGATCCATCTGCAACGTCTTCCCAGTACAAACTTCCACGATTGAATAGTTGTGATAGGGCTGGAATCAAAAACGCGATACACAACGCCGCGTTCACGTTCTCGAAGGTCAGCTTGGTGTTTTGGCTAGTTTTGAATGTTGTGTTTGCTGCATCGACGGCCCGTTTCATCAGCTGATAGTACGGGTCTTGCTCCGAATCCACATACAATCGATGCCTAGTGGAATCAATCGCAAGTGTTCCATACATATAAGGAGCTAAATGCCCAAAACCGCTTTCTGATTTCGGGAAAGTGCATGTTGTCAGATGCATAGAGAAAACATGAGATGCCTTTTCACCAATCCACATACCCTCAATATCGACTTCTGGAAGCTTCAAGAGCACAAAGAGCATGTTCTTCGTTTCCATGAGGCCTTTAGTGAAATTCGTGGATGGTGTTGAAACTTAACTCTGTGTTCACCGCATGATTTACGCTGATGGGTAAAATAAACTACCTTGCTTTACGGCCTCATCAAGTAAAGAGTAATAATGACGGTGTGACCCACATTGTACCTGTAAAATGGAAATTGAAAGGCGTTCAGAAAATCCCCCTCCTTTGCCCAACACAGAAACACGATTTCTTACCACCACACGACTTCTGAACGAGCGTACTTGATTGATCTGCTCTGTCCAAGTGCTCTATAGTTCGGATGTCGGTTAAAAGTGGAAGATTGACTCAAGAGTCGGGTGAACTGGTACTAATTTACCCAAGTACGATATGTGTTGTCTGCAGGATCGATGGGCGACATCCCGAACTGCCACGAAGCTGTTACACTGTTCCTCATGAACGCTCTTATCATGCTCTGAGGTAACATGAAAGCAGTCAAAGTGAAACATTAGTTTGAACGAATTGAGGTCAAAGCACCGGTTTGCTTTCTTTCAAAAACATGAAAAACATGACAAACCTGACACTCGAGCGTATCTTCAGAGAGGACCACAACTTGCTTCATCCGAAAATTTTCCAATATAATGGCAGCAGCATCACCAGGCTCCACAAAGGATCCTTGGGCGGAGATAAAATTTGGATTGCCGAATCCAAAGTTCTCATCCTGAACTCCGGTGTCAGCCAGAGAGCTGCATTGCAGCACTTTGAAAGGCCTAACAACATTTCCCTCGACAGCAGTCAACTCCATATTCATGTCCCCGATCAAGAAGGCGACTCTCTCTTCCTGGACTAAGCGGTCTGCCTCTAACATCGCGTTGCGCTTCATGATCAAAGGGAAAGAATAGAGTCAATCACAAAAAATTCCCAAAAGAACCCAAGAGGCCGCAATTTCAGAGAAAATAAGGGCTCGAACTCCATACCACGTCCATTCCGTGACCAGCATATACCAGCTCAAGTTTCACCCATTTCGGGTAGTACACATTGTTGGTATTCCAGTAATCTACCAGAGCCTGGACCGGCAGAAGCTCCAGATTCACGTCCACACCGTTGAATCTGACAATACGAACGTGATCATGAGATTTGTGTGTTAAACTTTCACTCAAGAAAAGTGTACACCATGCATCTCTCCACCCACTTGACGAATTGGTCCGGAGATGGTTTGGCCGACCACATAAACCCTAAATGGATCCGAAACAATGAAAAACTGCACAGAGAGTCCAGGACAGCCTGCTGGTGGGAATCAGTTGCGAATAACGTACCTATTTTGATGGTGAGAGATTGGTTTGGTAATGTTCTATCAGGGAAAGAAATCTTGTTGAGGACATCTAAGGGTCTCGCATCTTTGAGTTCCACACCGTATCCATCAATTGATCCCACCAAGGTCGCCACTGGACTTAGGCTTTCAATAAATAGGCCTTTTTCCAGAGGATCTTTGTTTTTAGCTTTGAGGATGGTTTGACATGATATCAGTTTCGATAGACGGGCATATGGTAGCAAAATGTTGGCAAATTTGAGAAAGATCATCATCACTAGTCGCGGCTCCACTTACAGTTGTAAACTACCATTGGACCTGTTTCGTGGCCCCCTTGCCAAAACTGCCGTGGTCCGTTTATGCCCCCTGGAAGTCGTAAAGTGTTCAGGACACTCACAAGCTGGTCAATGCTTGTGATCTTGAGCACTTGCCCCTCTGAAACCTCTCGCCATGTCATTATCCCTTGGTTAACAAGCTCCGATAGTGTAGGGATCAACATTGCTACGCAAGACGCCAAATTTGCAGTCTCAAAAGTCAGAGTTGGGGGATTTTCTGTTCGGAATGGTCTCGGCACAGCATTAAAGGCTTCCTTAACAAGCTTGAAGTAAGGATCTTCCTCCGATTCTGGATAAAATGGTCGTTTGCTCGAATCAAATAGCAATGTGCCATACATATAGGGAGCCAAGGTCCTGTAATTGGTTTCTTAAAAGATGCCAAAAAAATTAGCAATGTTCAAAAATATACAATGTATTGTATTCGCCCATACCCTTACATACCATGGATTTCAACCTCTGGCTTTTTTAGTAGGATGAAAACGGGCGGCGCATCTTGAAATAGACCTAAGTGGCGGGAGAGTACGCTTTAGTCGACCTTTAGTCATCGAAACGCTTTCAGCCACTACTGGGCCAGTTGCAAAATCACCTTGGTTTGCACCCTCTTTAAGGATAGAATAGTAATGACGATATGTCCCGCAATGAACCTAAAAGTAATCGAAGTCATCAACCAATTTATAGATAGTGTGCATGACTGTGCAACAAAATACTCACCACAGCGGAAATCTCCAACTTGCGTAATTCTGTGATATGATCGGACCAGATTCCCTGGAAAATTATGAATTGTTACAATCGATTAATGAAACTGCTTTTCATGATGCTTCACATATAGGAGATCACGCTTGATTTGAATGCTGAAGCCTTTACCCATTCGTGATGTGATTCATCGTTCGGGTTGATGGGTGGTGTTGTTAACGTTGCTGCAACATTAAAATAAAGACCTCCAAGCATCATCTAAGCAGTGAGCACGAGTGTGGTTTGGCATATTCGAGTTATTAATATTTTGCGCGTGTAGAGGAGAATTGAAGACGGGGGAACACTCGAAATTTGTGTGGTCTCAACCACACACACAGTACCTGGCAATCCGATGTGTCCTCATACATGAACGCAACATGGTTCCGGATTTGGGCTGGGAGAATTGACAGTAGGTGCAAAACAGCCATGCCATACTGCCTAGGTGATGCGAATGTTGTCAAACCGGTCGATAACCAGGGCTCGTTGAAGGTGTCTCTTAGGATCGTATTTGATGTTGACGAGCACCGCAGTAATGGAACAGAGGACAACAAAGGCGCTTCAGCACTCGTCAACTCCTCGTTCATGTCGCCCACAAACAGATCAACTTTCTCCTCAAAGATCAGGCGGAATGTTTCTGCCACCGCTTGATCCTTTTATTGTCCCGAAAGAGGAAAGAAGGAGCAGGTGTCTGAGTCAGCAAAGATTATTCCAGGTAGAAACTTGCACAGCAGTCTTGTGTTCAAACTTCTCTTTTTCCATTACAAGAAAAAAAGAAAATGGAAGGGGAAAAGGAGCCAAATGCCTCATGATCACAATCCAATTGTGTACTCACCACGTCCATCTCGTGGCTGCCGTAAATGAGCTCAAACTTGACCCCTGCAGGATAGTAGGCGTTTTTGCTGTTCCAATAGTCAACCAACGCTTGCACGGGAAGGAGTGCATTATTGACGTCGGACCCATTGAACCTGAATCATTCCGCGAAACGCAGCAGATTGGGACTGTCAGTATTTGTTTGTAGAAAACACATAACACAAAGCGTCACCCACATGACGGTTTCTGTGTATGACGGTTTGGCAGACCACATAAATCCTGGGCACGCGTGACGACAATCAAATATGTTAAACCATCATCGGAAAATTCTAAAGAAATATTCCTGCAGCTAACTTGCGACAATTGCACGATTTGAAAGGCACCCCTTACCAATTTTGATGGTCAAATTTTGGGGATCAGTTTGAGAGTTTTCTTCATTGATGTACGGCAAAGGAATTGGAGGGTTGGATGTACCATCAGGAAATGTGATCATTCCAAGAAGATCTTCCCATGGCCAGGTCGAGTCTTTGACCATCCACTGATAACCATGCGCGTTAATGAGGGTTCCCACAGGAGAAAGGCTTTTGAGAAACGATTCTTCTTCCAGAGCATTCTTATCGTTTGCTGATGAGAATTTACGGACATAACCATCAGTTTGATGCAAGCGAGGGTCCTCAAATAAAGAATTGAAAAGCAATTGACAGCCACTGCCGCTCACCATTGTATAAAAGCACAGGTAGCTGCTCATAACCCTTCATCGAAAAGCTCCTTGTTCCGTCTGCCCACCGCCCTGGGAGTCGCAAGTTATTTGCAACCCCAATGAACCAAGTCTTGTCCAACAAAGACATGAGCCGTCCACTTGTGACGTCGTCCCATGTCAAATACATCCATGTTTGGACCATATTTGCTATTGTCGGTATCAGTAATGCCAGACACGAAGCTGTTTTGGCTGTTTCGAGTGTAAGAGAAGATGCCCCGTCGAGATAGAAAGGGCTGTTCATTGCATTGACGGCGTCTTGAACGAGCTGGAAGTATGGATCATCCTCAGAATTGACGGAAAACTGACGCCTTAAGCTTGTGGAGTCGAATACCAATGTTCCATAGAGATGTGGGCCCAGAGTTTCAAACCCCGCATCTGATCTCGGGTAAGGTGACGTGACAATTGTAACATGAGTTTGTGTGTGAAAAGAAAGACGCTTTCATAATTACATTCAGCGACTCACCTTGGATGTCAACTTCCGGCGTCTTCAAAAGCACGAAAACCATCTTCGTCTCTTCAATCAACCCTGAAAGCGGAAAATAACTATCCTGTCATTTTGAGATCGTTCCAACGCTTTCACAGAAACTTCCATACCTTGGTTTACGGCCTCTTGAAGAAGAGAATAGTAATGACGCGCTGAACCACAATGTACCTAGAGCGGTGGAATAGATCACATTCAACTGATAATCTCACGTAGGAAACCACGATGATGGCAGTCCTGGCATATACATACAACAACGGAAGCACGCAATGATCGCAATTCCCTGATCTGTTGCGCCCACGTTTCCTGCAAAGTTGGGAGTAGAGAGAAGCAGAGACATGGCTCGGTGTGTGGAGCGATAAACAAGAAACGCCGAAGACAGAAGCAGTCACTTCAAGCTTAAGTCATGAAAGGGTTCGCCACAAAGACTGATCATGATGGCCATCATACCCATGTACGGTAAGTCTCATCATTTGGGTCGATTTGGGGTGTACTCCAAGTCCACAATGGCGATGAGCTCTGTGGAAATGTTGAGTACTCGCTGAAACCTTGCACCATTTTCTGGAAACCCAAAAGGATCCGAATTAGCAATATCTCACGGTAGCAACAAATACCAGATATAGATAGGAATCCGAAGCCTTTCACGCACCACGCATTCATCAGTTGGATCATTTTCGTACATGACAACGATGCGTGATTCTGAGGGAAAAGCTGATAAAAGGGCACGCGCAGCTTCGCCATATTGTGTGGGGGACGCGTGTGTTGTCAAACCATTTGCATCAGTTTCGCCATAGAGACCGTAGTTCTCGGTTGGATCAAGTGCGTCGAATGAAGAGCAGTGAAGCAAACGAGATTCATCCAAGAGCGGTTTTTCAGCCCTGGACAATTCATCGCTCACATCGCCAACAAAGAGGGCAACTTTTTCCTCGTTTATGAGGCGACTTGTTTCTGCCTTTGCAATTTCCTTGGAAATCATTAATTGTTCATTATAGCGATAAAAAGGTGTATCAGGACGCGAGACTTAGATACGGAAATAAATACATGTGACCACATATCCGACATCCCAAGGAAAGTTTCAGGCGCCTGCGCGGACCTCTGTTTCATGACCAACTTGACGACTCACCAAATCAAAGCCGTGACCCCCGTACACCAATTCAAATTTAACGGCATCTGCGGGATAGTAGTATCCGTTGTTGTTCCAGTAATCTACGAGGGCTTGTGCTGGCAGGAGTTCCGCATTGATGTTGAGTCCGTTGAACCTGTCCATGTAAACGGCTTTGAGCAATATTCCGCGTGAACAAAAAGATCCGCCATGTCACCTACGTCACTGGCTCTGAATACGAAGGAATGGCCGAGGACATAAACCCAATCTTGATGGTGGTTTGTGCTCTGACATTTGAATCGATGAGAATCAACAATACGCTAACAATGGTGACGCTGACGCGCGTGAGCCAGAGAAAGGCGCCCATCGTTCTTGGCTTATTTCAGTAAAGATTCTCTCGGATTATCTTATCCAACACGCAAAACTGCGCGGTTGAACACGTAAATATGGTTCGAATCAAGCAAACGTTGGTGATTGGTGTCTCTTGTAAGGTTACGGCATGCATGCATGGTCAGATTGTGATCATCGTTGAGACAAACTCAATAAACCCAATCGAAAATCGTGCTACTTCCGGCCCCAACTTCGAATCGAAGGAGAACAAGACTCCAAGCAAGCACCAAGAGTGAGGTAAAGCTACTGGCCACCGTACATATATCCAACTGATGTGTTTCTGAACTCAATTGCTTTTCTGGAAATTCCCGAAAGCGCAACTCAAACGGTAACCAGCTATGTCCCACATGAAGACGCCAATCATGAAGTACATATTCGTGATTTTCTTCATTGTTGTCCTCATGTCTCGCGCCTCGTACCCGCTTTGTACCAGAACCGTCCAGTATTTCGAAAATATGGGATGTACAGGTACCTCGACACAATCGGATTTGAATCTTGATTATTCGTCAACTAGGAATACGATGCTCTTCTTTATATGCTGACCGACAGTATCTCGACTGTACATATGCTTGTCCCACTTTTCCAACACCCCACACCATTCCCCTATCGCATTTCTGTGGAAGGCAAGCTGATAGCCCTAAATGTCATAAGGGAAGAGATTTGTGATCAGCCAGAGGAGAACTGCACAGATGCGGCCCCGTTTGCAGCGTTGCTTGGAGGCTCGCTGTCGACAAGGGTCGTAAATATGCAAGACAAGAACGCCCTTGAATCAGTCAACGCCTCCATTTCCGCGGACACTTACATTTTGTCAAGTATACACTGGGCCGCGTACGGTAATGAGGCGGATCTGTGCAGTCTCGAAACCATAAGGCAGGGGTATGCCATCCTCGCAAATGGGTCTTGCACCACATTCGAAGGAATTTCAGCACGGCGGTCCTGCGTTGGAGGTGATTGAACGTGTTTAGAGAGTCTGAGTCCAATTTCAGCATTGCACTTCGACATTTTTTCATCTGACCATACGCATTAATATATTTATGAACATTTCTTAACAGGTGTCCCGATGGAAGAAGACTGTATGGATCCCAAGTGCGAGAAGTGCGTTGTTTCCAAGCAAGCAACTTTGAATGTCAACAACACCCAGTGTAAATCAAGTCGGCTCGGTACACCTATTGGCGCACGCTGCATCGGCGTTGGATTGGATATCAGTGACTTGCGCTGGCAGAGTTAATTAAGAAAAGACAAAAAGATTCCATTGGCGTGTGCTGTGTCTCATCTACGTCCACATTGATGGCTGCTTTGGCTACTTCTTGTAATACTGCTATTAAATGGGTGCAGAACGTTAACGCGAGGGTAAAGACATTTATTAATGGACAAGCATTTTCCTCACACGGAAGATTTATCTCCTTTGATCTCATATATGTTGCTCATAAACAGCTTTGTACTGCTCACAAACCACCGTCCAGCTTTTCCTTCAATCTCCTCATTTCGCTTTTGAGATCATGTACCTCTTGGATGAGCGCACTTTTTTCTTCTTTCAAAGAGGTCTCAAACTCCTTGAGGTGAGCAACCTGCCGAGAGTCCTTGCTCGCATTGGTGTCTTCATGCTTACTCGCGAAATGCGCTGGAACAGAAGATATGACCCCCACAGACACCCCCTGTTGATCATACAACTTTTTCCCCGTAGTGATAGATGATGTAAATTTGCTGAAAACACTGGGGGCGAGTTTGGGGGCACACATCGCTCCAACAATTGTCGCTGTCGTGACTGCGACGCGCACAAAGTGTGTGATGTGCTGTGAAATGTAAACAGGCCTCATGAGTGAGCGTTTTCGGTTTTTATAACGCGTCGGACTAGTCTCACACAGTTCAATTCACCATCGCTGATCACTTGCCTCGCTCTCAGAAGTTGGTATCATTACTGATTGCAAGACTACCGCGACGATGAGAAGGAAAAGACTGTTGTAGACAGAAATCCCCAAGCTCCTGGCTTCGTTGTACTCGTCTTTCACGTTTCTCGTTAACCAGGAGAAAACACTCCCGACAGCCAGCATGACGAATTCCAATACCAAAAGAACGTACGATACAGAGGAAATACCGCAGACGCTCCAGGTTTCTGTTGTCAGATCATCGATTTGGCGAGAATGCTCTCTCAAGCGGAATCCATTTGTGAAGGTGTTGAGAAGCAAAAGAATCAAGGAGATGGAGAGTGTGGCGGTATAGTACCGCAACAGAACTGCATCTGGTAATGCGACGATCACGGCGAATTTGTTGTTGAAGATTCGATAAAGGCGATATTCTTTCAAGATGATCGCTGTGAATGTCACGACAAAACCAAGATGGTTGAGATAACCTCTTGATGTGCACGTTTCCACAGTGTCTTCAACAAATGCTGGGAGCGCAGAACCGATTTGAAGGATGCACCCAAAGATAATGAGAGAGAGGAAGATGAAGCTGTTCCTTTTCACCGCAGGCTGTGTACGGTTCAAAAAGACGGCGACGAGAGTTACGAGGTAACTGGCTTCCAAAACAACAGTGCTGATGAAGATCCCCAGGGCGGAAGAAAACGATCGCTCACGCTTTACAGTGACCGGTTTGACTTTTGGAGGATTGGAAGTGCCGTCTGGGAATATGATCCGTTTCGCAATTTCGACCAGCTGATTAGAAGCATTTCCACGGAGCTCGATTCTTTCTAGAGTGCCAATGGGATCTGTATCTGTGAGGAAGAAACCAGCATCGACAATAGTACGGTTGTTGGCTGTGATGAAAACAGATTCGATGAAGGACATTAGGGAACATGAACATCAATGGAAACCGTGTATTTTCGTGACGATCGTGTATGCGGATGCTCAATCTCATACCATTATAGAGTTCCAGGGGGTTCAACACATAGCCGGTATCAGAAAAGACCCACGGGCTGTCTAAGCGCCTCGGTAATTGTAACTCACTAGCCACGGAAAGAATCTCAGACTTCTTCATCTTATTCAGTAAATCACCCTGAGCGATTTCTTCCCATGTGCAGTACCCGCGACGAACGAGCTCTGTGATGGTTGGAATAAGGACTCTAACGCAACCAGCAACATTCGCCGACTCAAGTGTCACGGCTCGGGGACCTAGTGTTTTGAATGTGGTGTTGGTCGATTCTAGAACTTCCCGCATGAATTGTGGATGTGGGTCGGTTTCTTCATCCTGTTTCTGCTGCGCTGGGCGGATCACGAGCGTACCGTACGTGTAGGGAGCCAATCGTTCGTATCCAGTACCTGTGAAATACAGGTGTTATGTACATGTGCACTTCATCAACATAATTCTTTTCGAAGAGGTGCTGTGTCGATTTCTTACCGTGAGTGATCCCGTCATAAAGGTCAAGCAACATGAAAATCGTTTTGTTTTCTTGCATATATCCTTGGTTGACCGCCTCTTGCAGCAAAGAAAAATAGTGCCGGTCTGCACCACAGTGCACCTTTCATCAAACGTGCGCCGGGTCATTTAGAGGTACAAATCAACGTGGGTTTGAGACGGTAAAGACACAAAGGCACTCACAATCACACGAGCTCTCAAGGAACGCACTCGCCGGATGATCTCAGCCCATGGATTCTTTCAAACACATCCAGATAGTCAGCTGTACGCGCCAAACTGCAAGACGACAAGAAAACAACCACGAAAAGGTGGTCAAAAGGGGCAAATATTCACCCAAGGTCCATAAAGATGCGTTTCTACATCATCGGCTCCGAGGTTCCATTCATTCAGCAACAGGATAGTTAGAGAGCGACTTCTTGCGTTCGCAATGAAGCCATCGATTTTTTCCTTGAAAGCATGAGACAAGAGATCAAAGCGTGTCATGAGTTTCGCCGTATCATCCTTGAAGTTCTTCAAGGCAATATTGATGGTCGTAATATCCGTACTCGGCATCTTTCCGTGAAACGGTCCCAAATAACCACTACGCGATTCAGCTGAAGGTGCGACAAAATCGATGCCGCTGCTTCTCCGTACTGCGCAGGAGACTCTCTCGTGGTCATGAAGGTGGGAGCTCGAGCCGGATCGTTGAAAAAGTTATATCCAATCGTATATCCATTGTTTTCACCTCCAACCCGCGTGCTGCATTGCAGTATGTTAAACTTCGACAACAACAGTTGTTCTTTCATGGCCAACCTATCCAACATTTCGCCTGCAAAGAAGGCGATGCGCTCATTTCTCACAAACCGCAGAGTCTCTGAAACTGCAAGGCTCTTGTAATTAGGTGTGGACAATAAGGAGAAGTGAATCGATGAGTCGGAGTTCTAAATGCCCCGGTTTGATTTGCCTAAATGGTTATCCTGACTTCGCCTCACACCCCACCTCCTCAAAGTCGTGAGACCCGTAAACAATCTCGAATTTCACCGATGGATCATGGTTGGCTCTGGTGTTCCAGTAATCTACGAAAGCTTGCGTTGACAGAAGATCTAAATTCGCGTCGGCCACGTCCCATTGAAATCCACTATATATGTCAGAAAGCCCGACATTCGTTAATTATAGTGCAAACCTCTTCAGATATTCCCTGGCCGTCCGACACCCTTAACGATCTGATACCTACAACTGGGGCTCGTACGTAACCACCTCATCGGCGGACGGTTTCTTGACCCAGATGACGCCTGTTTGTGAAACAAGGCCAAGAATCTTTAGTTTTCGCTCACAATCAGAAGGTGTATACGTCCTTCGCACCCACCTATTTTGATTGTCGTCGACGTGGAGTTTCCCGACTGCTCGGCATAAGTAGCCCTGTGCAAGAGCACCAAGGCTAAACCAATCGCTAAGACAATCAAGCGCATTTTACTTTCTTAACCTACATATGTGAGCATAGCAATTCAACAAAAAGCACGTTTCGCCAAATTAGCGACATACAATATCACAATAAAGTCCAGTAAACGAAATTCACTCCTTTCTGGTTTCCCATATTTGATTTGACGTGTTGAATGTTTGTTTGTGGGGAAGTTTGGAACAAACCATTTTTTGCCAATCACCAACGAACCAAATAAAGTTATTGGAACAAACCATTTTTTGCCAATCACCAACGAACCAAATAAAGTTATTACAGGCACAGGATCCGAACGGGTTTGAGGTATACGTACTCTACCATCGTGACATATTCCTGACTAACACACAATCAAAGCGGGATTATATCGTTCCACCAGACCGCCATCCATGCACAACATTCTGCGCTCGTGTGCTATTCTACCACTACCTTATTCATAGCCCCCCAACACTTTCTCCATTGCGGTATTGCGGAAATTCAGGGGGTCAGATGACGCCATCCCCGTCTCTTTGTGATCAGATTCAGAGCTTGTGGGTGGGGGCATCCGCTCTGAAAGATAATCACGATTCTGATTTGGTTTTCATTTTTCGAAATCACCTGCAGCTGTCAGATCATCTCTCGCCATCAATCCACAAGAGACAGTACGGCGCATTCTCTCGCTACTCCGCCTTCGGCTGTTCCTCTCCCCCTACCCACTCCTCGAGGAGGGGGAAGCGCCAGGCCACGCGGTCTCGAAGTATACTTCTCTTCACGTTTTCCCCAGTTTCGGATGAGAACTCTTCGTGGGGAGAGTGATTACGACACCCACGAGCTCCGTACATTCTGCAAAGAACGCGGGATCGCGTTGGAGATTCAAGCACACGAGTATGGCAGCATGCACGCGATTGGTGACCGCGCGGTGCAGACCCTGAAGACTAGAACCCTCGGGTTGATGGAGGGATGGTTGGCCATGGGGAATGAGCAGGCAGCACTCATCTCGAATTGCGTACCGACATTATCATTGAGACCTGGTGAGAAAACGACTCCGTGGCGTTCAACGTCAAATCGGACACCTTCATATATTTTTTGTCAAGTCGTTGTTTCTATTCTCCAGGCGGAGCGAGGTCACACGCTTGACAACCAACCAGGGACAGAGTGTGTTGCCCTCACCATTCACTCACCTCCTGTTTCTTACGTCCTTCCTCTCGAATTCACAGGAACACCTAGTTAAGCGCGTTCACTTCCTTAACAGTTACTGTCTGTCAATCAACCAGTCACACTTCCCAAAACTTCCAGTATATCCACACCTGGGTATCAGAGCTTGGTGCGTGCGTGGAGGGGGAGCGGCACCAACGAAGGATGGATCCCGCTGATACCAGTTGAGCAATCATCGAACACAGGCCCATCAGTGCCGAGCTTTTCAGTGCCGCCAGCACGGACAACACCGTTGATCACACCACCGCAACCGTTGACTCAGGAGCCGGTTAAGCGGGTGACTTGGGCAGGCGACACTCAAACACGCGAAGTTCAAAATAACAATGTTGGAAAGGAGGTATCTTGGTCGGGAGAGTCACCGAGTGGACGTGGGGGTGCCAACGGGAGAAAGGGAAGGAGAGAGTGGGAGGAATGCCGACGTCGTCAAGAGGGGACACCGATCGCCCCACAGCATCACCACCGAAGAAATGGAACTTGTCTTGGGGTGAGCAGGAGGAAGAGCGCGACTCTTACGATGATCTCGACGAATTGAGCGACGATGGTTGCGACACAGAGAGTCAACCAACACCACTAACCGCAGCCGACGTCAACATCACCTCAGTTGGAGGGAGCTCTACCGGCGAAGGCAGTTCCACGGACGAAGGGAGCTCAACAGGTGGGGGAAGATGCCGAAAAACAAACAGTCAGAGAAAAGCAGAGAAGAGGGCAGAGAGAAAGGCAAAGCGGCTGCATGGAATGGAACCAGCCGGCAACAATGGCAATGAGGACGATGACTCTTGCAATTGGTTTCGATGACATTGGCTTGCATGTGTTGCGTTGCTTGAAGAGGCCCACAAGGACTTGCGAGAGCACATGAAGAAGATTGGGCCGTTCACCGAAACCGCAGAATGACACAGGTTTGATGGCGAGTTTCAGGCCAGATGCGAAACTTTGGCAGAAAGCAGAAGAGGAAGCGTTTGAAGGCCTTGGGAACCTTAGAGGTCGTGGACTGACCGATGAACGGGCCTGTCGTTGGATCGGGGGATGTGTACACTTTGAAAGAAACCCCCACTTCGACTCCCTACAAGAATTGTATCATCGCCAAAGGGTACTCGCAGACGTGGGGCGTTGATTACGACAAGACTTATACAACATCAACACCCTGCGATTGATTTTCTGTCTTGCTATGATACTCAGCTTCACTGTAGATGTCCTCAACGTTGAACAGTCTATCTTTACTCCGTACTTGACAAGGTTATTTATAGGGAACAACCAGCCAGCGCATATGCCGGCACCAACAGGGTCTGGCGACAGTCACTGCTGAAAGCCATATACGTGTTGAAGCAGGCAGGACGACTTTGGTACCTGCTTCTCTTCAAATTCCTCTAGAAACTCAATCGGACATCATGGCCGCAGTGATGAGAGTCGCACGTTACTGTTCAGCACTGACATTCAAGCAATGGTTGGCTGCTATGAAGATCTCGAATTATGTCAAGGCTACCGAAGATTATGGACTACAGTTTCAATTGAGTGAGTCCAAACGGGAGGAGGAGCAAATCCGAAATCGTTGTGGAAGGGTAGAAGTCCGAAACCCCTCCTGCTCCAAACCCAAAATCCCCAACAAAATCCCAAGTTCCAACAACACCTCCAAATAGCTATAGCCACTCCTCACAAACCCTCATTCAAACCCCATTCCCAACAACTCCCACGGTCGCGAAATTCGAACCAAAAAAAAAGAGATTGAAAGCCTAACACAATCATTGGCGCAACGAATATGCATAATTTTCACCCACTTTCAGTGCGGCAGCGGACTGAGTCGCAGCATCTCCGTCTCTTCATGAGATCAGATTCAGAGCCTGTGGACAGAGCCCGCGGACCCGCCTCTGATCTAAAAAAGATAACCATCCTTCTGATTCTTTCTCATTTTTCGAATTCGAAATCACCTGTCAAAGCCACTGCGTCTCGCGATCAACCCACAAGAGACGTCGACAGTACCTCCAGTCGTCTTACACGTCTTGATTTGATATACTTATTTTAATTTTAGTCCTTCTTCTCAAAGAGTCTGAAGTGCGCCTGCGCAAAACACTGTCCATGTTGTTGTGACATGTCATAATTCATTTCAACGTTAAACCAACACCCAACGCGGGAGTCGTTCCCACGATTGGACGCATCGACCTTGAAACTCGGAAACGACGAAATCCAAAGCATACATTTTTATGATTATATATTATATATGATGATGCATGATATATGACCAGTTTAAAATCGACCATTGGAAGAAGGAAGATCCCAAAAAGCATCGTCTTCGCATGGTCCAAAACGAAAATCTAAAAGATCGTCATTGTAAGTGATGAGTTAGTACGCAGCACCCAACCTGGGCGTTGAACCCAAACCTTGGGAACCCCCGCCGCTCATGAATCTGGTCGTTGCCAAATGTGCGTGAGATCATAATATAGATTTTCAATCATTTGACAAACAAAAGCAAACAATGAAGAACACACAAGAAACAGAACACGTGTTAAGGGCCAAAACGCTGAATGACTAGGTAATATCATGAAGTGAACCAAGATAATGATTGACACCTGACACAGGAAATGTTGACTTTGAACACATACGCGAATTCGAAGAAGACTTCAGCTTTATGGCCAGATCGAAGTGGCAAGAGGAAACACCAAAACAAAACAAGACTTTGCCGACGTCGACAGTGGGTAAAAGGGCTGATCCCGTTTACTCGTGGAACAGTGTGCAATATAGGGTCCGATCCCACGTGGACAGGCGTTGGGTAGATGTGGGAGTACTGTAATCAAAGAAGATGTACGTGGGAAGATAAGAAAAGGGAGGGGTACTGAGAACTATCGACAAATGACAAAGAAAAAGTCTACAGTCACAAGAATGAATAAACAAGGCGAAAACGTCGACAACCAAGAAACCACACAGAAAAAGGATCAGTGGGGCCGGCTTATGATTAGCCAGTCTTAGCCAGTATCAAAAGTGGTCCAAAAGTGAACTTGAAGGAAGTTGGGAAGAACAAAAACGAGCCAAAACACACAAACTTGAACAAAGTCGACAATGAAGGACGTACAAGCATTGATAGCGGCGCGACATACAGTCTTGGGAACCAAAACGTAATCGCTCAAAAGCGCGCGCCCAAACGTGGAGATTGAACCACACAATCCTGGCATCACCGTGAAGCTCATCACTGGGCCTGTATCTGTTGAAGTTTATGAACTCCAAGACAGTCGGAATAGACATGAGGAACGCACTCATAACCAACAATCAAGAATGCGTACACGAAAAGGAAAAATAAGTTTTTGCCTGACAGCGGCGAACTTCAAGAGAAAAAATCTGTGCATCAGATGAAGAATTGAAGAGCTCGAGCGTGGGGGTTGAATTGCAACCTTGGGATAAGAGGCAGCTTGTCTACAACTTATTGAGTGAAAAAGAAGATACATATATGAAAATGTATAACAACAATGAAGAACGCACACACGAACAAGAAAAATAAGACTGAAACGAACAGGAAAAATAAGCACACCTGAACATGCACATCTCGTGCCGTGAAAGTACAAAGCTCGTGCCCAGAAAGGGCAAAAACAACATCTAGAGTACGGGTGCACAGCCCGACGTGGGGGTCGAACCCACAACCTTGGGATTAAGAGTCCCACGCTCTACCGATTGAGCTAGCCGGGCTGGTTGCTCATTCCATGTCTTTTGTGTACCATATAAATATATTTGTGTCGAAAACCATCATGTCACACACATTTCCTGTTTGTACGACCTACCTGCAAATCATGATGCAACGGCTTGCAACGGGCAACGAGGCTGTGTCTTTTTTATGCGGCCAATTGGGAGACAGGAGAGGGTGTGTCGGAGATTGAAAAAACTCATGCACAAGAGTCAGCACGAGAGTAACTTTTTTTCGCGGATCGAAAAATTAGTGTGAGGCAGAGCGCGAGAGGCACGAGGCGAGCGGGGATCAGAGCGAGGATCACAACAGGGATTGAAAAATAAACATAACAAAAACAGAACCAAACGGAAGAAATCTACTAGGAAAATTCTGAAGATAATTTAATAATAAATGGATCCCGATCCGAAAACCATGACATAATATATGATTACAGAGCATGACATCCGCGACGCGACGTGACCATGCAAACCATGAACATAGTCGTCATTTTCGCGAAGGAAAAAAGGAAACACGTCGTGAGGAGAGCGACATATGAATTTGAAATTCAAGTTTCTTCAAGATCTTTTCTTTTTCTTTTCGATGAATGTGTTCTTTTTAGTGCGTGCAACGGCGAGAGCGGCCTGGCCCCTCCAAATTTCTCTTTGCACTTCATCATGTGATGCGCGTGTGCGTTTCCAAAGTAACGTTACTATACTAAACCAGGTCAATGAGGAAACGCGTTCGAAGGCGTCGGCGACAGACTTTGAGGCGGTTCGGGCGGCGGGTGAACAGCCTCCAGCATTTTGGCCCGAGCCAACACGATAAAGTGATGACGTTTGTCGAAAGAAATCATCAGTGAAATCAGATCGAGCTCGAACGCCATTTTGGCAAAGATGAGGTGGATATCAATTTCACCGGCAAAAGGGAAGTACAAAAGATTTTGTCGCGAAAAAGAAGTATCAAAGTTCCAGGTAAGATAGCAAGATCAGCCATGGTAACAGCCCACCATAACCCGGTTTTCGCCCAGGCGCTCGGAGTATATCACGGTACATCATCCGTTTAGCCCAGGCACCCAAAAAAGTCGAAATTGGTCACAAGAGGAGAAACAGGGATATACTTTGTGAATCGTTCCACAACCGTTTGGGCATGGAAGTTTATCATCATGAAATTGGCGCCGCGACTCTCCTTGTGTCCCCCTCCCGTGTAACTATTAACGGTTTAACTTTTCACATAACCAATAAGAGATTTGCATGTTTTTCCCTTTTACAAAAAAATTGCGAAAAAATT
The DNA here is from genome assembly GCA_027596845.1 of Quaeritorhiza haematococci. Classification (NCBI taxonomy): domain Eukaryota; kingdom Fungi; phylum Chytridiomycota; class Chytridiomycetes; family Quaeritorhizaceae; genus Quaeritorhiza; species Quaeritorhiza haematococci. The sequence continues at coordinate 270 of JADGJF010000311.1, read as the reverse complement.
TTTTTACGTGTTTTATTATTCCTGGATCGGAAAAGGAAGAGGAAGAGGAAGAAGAGAAAGGGGATTGCATGCTGCATGCATATTCGGACAGAAAGGAAATCTTGCATTCATCTCCCAGATTTTTGGCCCCTATCTTTTTCATTCGAGGACACCACCACTACCACAGACCGCTCACGTCTCACTCCCCGTAAACCTCCACTGCCGACTCGGAGCCGATTGTTGTGACGTGGAGAATACCCGCCCCTACCAGTGAAAAGGACTATACCGGCG
>JADGJF010000310.1:0-15592 GCA_027596845.1 Quaeritorhiza haematococci | reverse complement strand
ATTCAAAATTTTTTTTCTGTTCGCGGCGGGGGGACAATTCTTTTAAATTTTGGGGTGGGGGTTTTGGGCGCACCCGCAAGGTTGTATAAATTAAAATTAATTTTTTTTTTTCCACCCCCCCCCCCCCCACTTCATATGGAAAGAAAAATCAGATGCCAATCCGAGAAACCATACCCGTCCAGCGGTTCCATGCTCCCCTTCTTGTACAATTTCGCTCCCCCGAACGTGCACAACGAGTTGTCAATCCCAGACGGGTTGCCGTGGATGACCTTCTCGGACACGAATGCCCATTCGTTTACGAGATCCAATTCAGATTTGGATGCACTCGCACTCGTATTATCTTTGCTGTGCAACTTGACCACGGTTGTATGGTTGAAGTGGAGGAGGAGGGCGGTGGATATGCAGACACTGTATGATGCTGAGGAGCCGAGACCGGATCCGATTGGAATGGATGATTTGACTTTGATGTCGATGCCTTGTGCGCTACAAAAAAAAGCCGAGATAACACTTTTAAGAATACTGTAAAGGTACTCAGAACAACCACGGAAACCCCCCCACTCATCGAGATCTGTGCGAGAATGAGCGAGATATACTGTCTCAACCAATCATCAAAGGGTAGGGCATATGTGTAAGAACACTCACTTTGTTGCCAAAGAGATGAATAGATGTAAAAATGCCACCGCGGCTCGGCCTCTTTCGGAATGTGCCTCAACACCCTCCAGTAACGCCTCCAAACGCAGTTCGTGCTCTGGCGTCAAAGGCAATGCAGGTGGTGTAGCATGGCCGTCTTCATCGCATTTTTTAGGACGAAGATCGGATTTTTACGAAAAGGATGTAAGGGATCAGTTTCGAGTTTCGAGTGGGATGCTAAAAGGGAACAAAGAGGGCTGAAAACACGGATTTAACCTGTTTTTGAAGATGTCTGGAACTTCAGTAGTAATTCCGCGGACCATTGTCTTTGCAATGATATGTCAGGCAAGTTGAGAGAAACAATCCCGTCGGTACGTGGTCTGATGCAAGCAAACGTCCGGAGATTGAGCGCTGCAGCGATAGCGGTCTTCATACCGGGCAAGTGACGAAAAGAGGGAAAATGATAGAGGAGGCGACAAGGTCGCGAAATCAGCCAACAAGCAACCAATCCATGACCTGAAAAGCGTGGACACATGTGGCAAGAGGCACGTTTACCACAAATCGCAGACCACCTCAGGCGGACAGTGGCTCTTGCTTATTTTCGTTGTGGGTGGTTGCTTTCAACCGTTCTGGTTGTCGTCTTCGCAGTCCCTAGCCATGAACCCGCCTCATAACCAACCAGCTCTTGACATGCTCTCCCATCCCGAACAGCACAACATACAGCGTCCTTTTGTGATTCTTCCTCCCCTCACCTTTCCATAAACCACGGCGTGCTCACCAAACAAGATGACTTTGCCTGGGGCCGACACAAGGTAACACCCTTCCCATACATCACTTTCAGAAGTTATGCCCATCGCGCTGTGACTCGTCACTGCTGCTGAGTCCGTGGTAGTAGCCGGCATTTTTAGCTTTTTGGAATGCGGTGGGGATGCGATGGATGTCGTTTGTGGGGAAGTATTCTTGTTGGGGGTGGACGAATGCCCGGTGGAAACAGACGCTGCTGAGTTAAGGTAGAGAAGTCGACTGCATTAACAACGTGTTTGGATCTAAAAGGGTCGATTCTTATTCACGCATCCAAGCTTGTGATGGAGTGAGCGAACATTTAAGGAAAGGGGGTGATCAAAAACGAAAAGAGATCATGTACCAGGAGCGTCCAGGTGGTGATCATCGTCCTCCTTTCTTTGACGCTTTGCCATGGCGAGAAGTCTACCGGGTCGATCGAAGTTCCAGGGAGGTAATGATTGGATATTCGGGCGTTGTAGACAGTCGAGTTCGGCTTTGACAGCGAATGGTTGTGAATTGGGCGGTTTGTTTGTAGTTTGTTCGAACTTCGAAGACGGTGGGTTTTGGTTTGTTCGCTTGATTGTTCGCCTCCAATATGCAACACTTGCCTGTTTGGGGTACACAATCCATTGGAAGTCGGTTCAAGCCTCGTTTGATCGAACACTCAATTTGAAACCCCGCGATGCGCAAGAAAAGGCGACTTCGGCAGAAGTTTGAAATTATGCTGATACTTGTTCCAGCGGAATCCACGTCTTCTCTGCTCGTGCTCCCATAAGTTTACAGATGAACAGCCTAATCCGCTTGTTCCGTTCTTTTACAAATCGCGTGTCTATGTCTAGGCGCTCTAAAACTGTCGAGCCAAATGCGATGGATCCGGAAGCGGCACAACTTTTTATTGTTTTGGATTCGAGATGGTATTTAAAACTTGATTTATAGTCGAAAGCCACCCTGTTCACACGAGAAAACGCTCTGTCGATACAGCAGGCGACCGTCAATTTGTTGAGGACTGATAAATCAACAATAGCCCATTTAGACAACAAGCAGGCGAGGAAGCCATATTAAATTAAGTTTCGTCAAGTCATGCTTAACCCCTTTATGTTGCATGTATGTGAATTTCTACAGAGGAAATTCAGAGGAAATGTGTCGAAAAAATTGTGTCATCTATCATTTTTTTTCTCCTCGCGTGAATCGAAGGTTTCTGGAATGGTTACTGATTCGTTTCTGTGGTCCAGGTCCTCACCGAATCACATCATGTAATGAAGGTTTGTTCTTTCTATCCGTCTCTGCCCACCTGGAACTTCGAGGCACCCCGTTTTGGAAATAGCTTACATTGTTGAATTTCTCACTTTTTCAGGTCTTCGGTTTTTCTGTCACAATACGAAAGGAAATTTCGTATGATTCCAAAGTATCCAAATCCGGTGGAAGTATGCTGGCGGATGGCGTAGATCCTCTGTTTGACTGAGCGCGGTGCATCAACGACTGAAAACCTCCTGTTTCCTGTTGAGACAGGCCCGCAACCTATACACTGTTGGTGGCTGTTGAAACTCTAAGAGGAACGGCGAAAAGTGATAAGAGCGTCAAAATCCCATGGAAGTAGCTGTCCATTGTCGTGGAGTTGATGGCGTAAGCAAATCAAGACTGATGATACAACCAAGGGTCAAACTCGGAAGAAAACGGTGTGGTAGTAGAAAAGGGCGAACGACATTCGCCACCAGAGAGTGGAGTAGAGCGAAAGGCGGGGTGGGATGTCTCAAATCAGCGTGAGAGAATCACTGAGTATGCGGAGATTGTAAGTCTGGGTATCTTTCTGAGTAGGATTAGCCGTCATGCATCATAACCCTATTGTGAGTCCGTTTCTGTTCAGAATAGGGATCGGTCGTCTTGCGTCGGTATGTGTACAACGAGGGGAATTTGGACGTTGAGTGTGTTCATCGCGTTCATCCCTCTTTCTTGATTCTTTTCTGATGTTAATGGTCTTCAAACGTTTCTCGTGTGTCTGCGCACGTCCAAGGCAAATGCGGTAATAACATCTGCGCTCTGTCTATGTGCAGTTAGATTCCTTTTACCTCAGTTCGCGTCAACACCCATCAGATTTCCCACGATTTTTTACATTATCTCGATTCAGACGTTCGAAATGAGTGAAGTCAGCGAACGGCACATATCGTGGCAGCCTCATGTTCAAAGACAGTGGACAAGGTTTGAAGCGGAATTGACTCCATTGCAGAGAGGATCAGATGGGGCACGTTGGATTGAGTTCCGCCGCGACACCTGCCATGTGAGTCTCTTGAGTACGGGCCAAAATGGCGGGATTTTTCGGAATGAGGTAAATCATTTCCTTGAATCACCCAAACCAGCCTCGGTTTATCAAAAAATATGGAATTGCGTTCCATCTGTTTACCGATTGACTGAAATTCCCGTTGTTCATTTTTCAGCGAATCACAGCTGCCGATTTTTGTTCTTTGTTCGTCGTTGTTCGTTGTTGAACCATCTCTGAATGAGTAAGGAGAAATCTGTCTCATATTTGCAAATCACAAGTGGTTCGTTTGCGAAAAATGAGTACAGTCATGTTTGTCAGTTTTCGTGGAACATGGTTCTATGCGGCTATCTATGTATGCGGAAGTGAACAAGTCAGCATCGCGTCTACGTCTATAGATTGTTCATTCGGGCCTTGCACAATCCCCAATCATCATCCCAGACAACAATTCCCACAACCGGTCAACATCCCTATCATCTGCTTTCCAAATCATCGGGGATATCCATAGCCGGTAAGCTACAACCGGGTCGGTCCGTAGGAGAAGCAGGAGGCACATCCAAACTTGCAATTCTAACAAGCCCTTGCTGATGTAACTTGAATCCAACAGCTGCGGCGGTACCTGCTTTTGGCGTAATCGGTGGAAGGATGGGGACGGACTTCCACGTCGAAGGCGATTCGAGGCTTGATTGGAATGATGGCCTCTTGAGACTAGATGCCGCCACGGACCCGGCCAGCGTTGCGTCGTTCGAGCATGTTTTGACAGTCCCGTTTGAACCGCTTGGAGAGGATTTCTTACCCCCGAAAGAATGGGCCAGGCCATCGCCTTGCGACTGATCGATGGATGTACTGTTGTGCATCGGGTGCATAGCTTTATCGTTTATATCCAAGGTGCGTATTGAGAGGGGCTTCAAGATCGCGGATGGAGTGACTGGTTTGAGTTTCATATCCGTTTTTGATGCGGTGGTTGGGGTTCGATCTACGGTTGGAGTGCACAGACTCCTTCCCAGTGACGTATTTGCTGTTGACAACTTTCGGAACTTATCAAGGAGTATGAAAGCCAGACAGTGGTGAAACCCGCCCCATACCGTCACGATTCCATCGACATAGTTACGGTTAGGGGTGTCAAATATGGAGTTGATGACGTAGGCGAAGATTGCAACGAGGGAAAAGAAAATCAAGGCTGAAAGGAGAGCGATGTATTGGATCTTTTTGGCACGGTTGAGCGCATACGTCTGTTGAACGGTGTCTACTGGGCTCAGTGTTGATGCTTTGGTGTGGGTGAAGACGGAGATACGGCTCTGGTTGGTTGAAGGTTCTTTTGTTATGATGGGAACAACAGTGTTCGATATTGAGGGGGCTTTGGTGTTCACGAGCATCATCTTTTTGGCGACGATGGCTTGCACCATGATGGTCTGCAAGGTGATTTCGGCGATGCTGTAGAAGAGAATCGACAGCATAATGGCAAGGATTTGTAAGAAGCTGATAAGCTGGTTTTCTAGTTTCCCCAAAGCCACTCCCATGCACCCACAGAGTGCGAGCACGGCGTTGAGCGTTTTGCACAAAGTGAGCCATCGCTGGTTGTACCGAAGGACGGGTTTGAACACGGCGAACCGATCGAGAAGGGATACAGTTGAAAAGAAAAACGTGGCAAAGTAGAAGACGGCGAACATCGCGCGCTGCCAGGGCACGGATTGTCCGTTTTGGAACAACGGAAGTCGGTAGGGGATATTCCATATCAGCGCGAGTGTGTTGCTGACGATCATGAAAAAGAGGACGATGTTGTGTTTTGTTCGTGCGGCATGGGTTCTCTTCAGTCTCCACACACTGCGTAAGCACAACGCAATGCAGGCGACGATCGCGAGTCCGTTGATGGTGAGAATGGAGATAAGCCATCGTGGGTCGGAAGTTGGAGTATCCATGTGGTTGCCAACTGTTCTTGGGAACAAGGCATTCTTGTCGCCTTTTTTCTTGATTGAATTTCTCCTTGTCGGGAAATCACGTAATTCTGGTCTTTGGAGCTTACATTAATGTTTGTCATGGTTGTGGACGGTTCGGTTTGATGTTCTCAAACCGATAAATGCGAGAACATTTCCTCTTCTGGCTGTATTTACTAAACAAATCTATGCATATGTTTCTGAAACACCCGCTGAAAGTATCTGATTGGGCTCTCAAGCGAAAAGGCAGTGCGGCCGAATTAAGTTTGAGAACGTGCATGTTGAAATCCGTGGATTCCCCTCCCCCTCTTTTCCCTTCAAAACAAAACATTTCGTAGGCTCGTCATCTGATTTGTTGACAGTACCTTTCCCCTTTTCCCATCAACGGCATCTCCTGTCCCTCTCGAATGTTCCATTGCCTTCCATTCGCCATCGATCTTGATGTACGTGATTCGGTTTGGTTGGTTCGGATCACTTTGATGGACGAACCCCGTTCAGAAAAAAGTGGCCGAAGAACACTGAATCAAAATTTCAAGACCACAAGGTCATGCAAAGTTGACTGGTATCGCCTGCCTATTCATGCTGCTCTTCAATCATACCATCACTCACCCAAATGAACCTTTTCCTTTTCTTTGAGCTTCCGTTTCTATGCCCGATCGTCATACCATTTGCACTGAGAACGCTGCAGAGGTTAGACTTTGGCGCATTCTGCAGAACGGGGAATCGCGAGAGTGTCTCCGCTGAATGGTGATCTTTATTTTCATGATGAAGCAGATAGGACCAGGTTGACGAAGTAGTCATCCCCAAGACACCCCTTGCCTGGAAAAAGATCAACCTTTAAGAGTGGTCACTACGAATCAACATCATATCCTCTCCCAGCACGCCTTATAGAAGTCCTTCCCAGGCTATTTCCAGTATTCACACTACGACACACTACCTGTTTCCTAGATACCTTTGTTTTTGTATCTTGTCATGAAGACGGTAAATTACATGATTGGATCATTCCGTGTTTATGAAATTCTTCACCTTCGTGTACCCTATCGCGGGCAGGCACCACACCCAAAAAAAAAAACCAGTTTCTTTTTAACTGTAAGCGGAAACCGTACCTTGCTCAGGGAAGAAAACAGTCACGCTCACCAGTCACGCTCACGCTGCGCGGTTGCAATTTACGAATACAGAACGCGCAGAGATGCACAATGTTTGATCCAGGACGAGAAATCAAGCGCGGCATTGATATCAACGTAAAGGTTAAGGGAATATGCGAGGACGGACGGCGGAATCGGGGATATCGCGGATGGCAGATAGCAACAGAGCAACGGCGCGTGCAATAAGTGGGTTGTTCGGGGTGTGCGTGTTATTCATGATCGGTGGGGTCCCAGGGTCACGGGCAGCACCAACAACAACAACATCCCCGCCCACCGATAGCCCGACCATCACCTCTTCCTCTTCACCTTCAAATTCAAGCTCGCCCCTATCACCCGCAGTCATCAGAGCACCCCAAATCGCCATCATCATAATCTCCACCATCCTATGTACTGTGTTCTTCTCCTTCTCGGCACTCCTGTACATAAACCGGAATAAACCATGGATTCGCACAAGAGGGTGGGAGCTGTCTGTGTTTAGTGGCGTGATCAACACGGCTTTTATCGTGCCTCTTACGTATTATGCTGCTGTTCGAGAGGAGGTCAAGTGCGAGAAGAGTAAGCAGCTCAAGTTCGGTCTTGTGTCTCCATTTTTTCCTGGATTTGGGCGTGTTGCTGAAATTGTTTTCTGCATCGATTAAAGGAAAACTGGATTTTGTAAAAGATGGTGACATGTGCTCTATTTTTCATAAACCCATTCAGGTCTTTGGATGAGCTTGGTACGAAAATAAGTCAAAAAACGCGCTTCAAATCTCGGTCACATTCTCAGTCTCTAGTTTATGCACATTTCATGTAACCCGATGTCTTCCACATATTTTCCCTCATGCACATGGTAGCTCTACGTTCCTCTGTCGATGATGCCATACCTCCTTCGCGGATGGAGGGTTTGGTTCCTGTACAATCTTTCCCGCGAACGGTTGACACAGTTCTACACCGCAAACGCACAACACATCGTATCTATGTCCTCAAACACCCACAGCTCTCCCAGCACCAAAGACGACGTTTTGAGTTCCACGACCACCAGCGATGGCATCAACAATCAGTTTCCACCGAAAACTGGTGCGCTTTCCAGAAGTTACACATTTTTGCCCCCAATCGCAGGGAGGACGACTGCCCCGGGAAACGACATGAGGAGTAGTGTTGGTGGTGGATTCAGGAGCCAGCAAGTATCCAGCGCACAATCTCTCGATCGAAAAAGCTCGCAAGAGTTTCGGAAAATCCCAAACACCGTCGCCACAAGCACATCAGAGGTTCAACTAAGTCCTGGCCGACCCATGCCAGCTCTAGAACTACGACCGCCATTGCTACCACCAGTTCAAAAGCAGCAGCAGCAGCATCAGAGCACTCAGACAACCACAACCTCCAAACCCCCCAGCACATGGTTCAGTTCACATAAATTCCTGCTTTCCAATGCCTACCACTTCCTCTTGATTTTCGTCATTGTGGTGGCACACGTCGTCGCAGCTCTCGCTTTAAAGTATACGAGCTACAGCGGAACCAACAGCTCTGGATCCATTTCGAATGATCCGACCCTGATCGACTGCCCCGTCTTCGAGGTGACTTTTCTGAATGTGGTGGGGACACTAGGCATCATCCTCATCGTCGCGACACTGCTCTTGTTGCTAATAACAGCACGGAACACCAAGGATGAATTCATGATCATGACGGAGTTGAAGAGTATCTTTGCGATTTGGGCCGCATTGCTCCTCTCGTACTACTTTCTGGTCAGGAACGCCCATGCGAAGGCTGTAATGGAACGGACTGGGTTTCAAGCGACCATTCTGCTGATTATCATGCAGGCGTTGGTGGTTTTGGTATCTGTTGTGCTTCCGTCCTTGGGTGTCTTGGGTGGGCCGCGGGGGTTGGCATTGAAGAAGTTGTTGAAGAATATTTTCGCTGGACGGTTATGGAAGAAGATGAAGAAAAAGGGTAGAGTTTATGCAGCGGAAGTAAGTACCACGACAACGTTCGACCAACACGATCACTACAGTATCGAGAAAATCGACGGTCTGACCAACAGTAACAACGCAAAAGTGCATCATGTTGCAGAAACGCGTGAAGTGGATGATGGGGATGGAACGGACTTGGGGATCGCCAGCAGGTCACCGTCATCAATGCTCATCGAGGTTCCTATGTACAAAGAGCTGGCAGGATCTATACATATGCCAACAACGCGATTGCAGAATCAAAATCGGATGGATAAAATCTTGGCGGCTGTTTTGAATGATGCAGAAGCATGCGTTGCATTTGAGGTAAGTTTCTTTGATTTCTTTGCCCGCCGTCAAGCCAACTTCTTCTTTCGTAACGTTTCATAACTCATAATCCTGATTTCGCCCTGACCATGCAGAGATTCCTCATCGGCGAATTCAGCATCGAAAACCTAATCTGTTACCGCTCAATACAAGAATTCCGAAAGAAAGCCCGCGTGTTGATGCCTCCCGACATCGTCACCAGCCCCACATTTGGTATGGATAGCGATCTGGGACTGTATGCAAGGAGGCTCGTGCGTATCTTCTTGGACGACTCTTGGTTGGGCGTGTTTTCAGCACAGGAGGCCGATGGACCGGTTTGCCAACACAGTATGCTGGTGAATGGTAAGTGATCTTGTCGGTTTGAGCCAAGGTTCTTGAACGAGTTGAGGACCTCTGTTTGCGCTTGTTCTTTTATTGTTTTCTCACATTTGTTTGCTTGCAACCCTTTTCGAACTACATCCACTGAACACATTTGAACGCATTTGATAATGTCGCTCCCACCATGATGCTTAGTGACCCAACGGACGATAAGGAAAATCAAAACCGCAATGGAGCACGGGGAAATCACACCATTTGTAAGTGAATCGACATAAGCAAGAAAACCGTGCGTCCTAATCAAGATATTATTCGGCCTTGAATGCTCCCATGTGATGTTCTCCCTTCGTTCTTATCCATGGTTTCAGCCACTGTACATTTGCTCATCAAATTTCGGTCATTTCCGTTCATCGTCTATCGCAAATACAAAAAGTTGTTTGACAACGTACAAGAAGAAATCTGGATGCTCCTCCGGACCGATCCTCTACCTCGATTTCTAAAAACGAAAGCTGGAAGGAAATTCAAGGAGAGATCTGGTATCGGCCTGTTTCTAAAACTGCAAAACGTGCAGCGGCATCCATCACTGCCACCACTGGCACAGCAACAGCAGCAAGGACTGTCTCCGTAGGGCTTCCCGTATCCGGAATCGATGATGCGATATTCGCTTGTTCGTAGCAGAAGGAGATCTTCATCGATTGTCATGGGTTTGGGTCTCCTATCCCACTGTGGTGCGAAGGCGACGAGACAGAAGTCGAAGTGGAACTTGATAACCGAGCACTCAAAAGCTTGCCAAGTCTCTCGCGGCCAAGGAATACAGACCGATTCGCTGTTGTCTTGTTGTCTGAAATGAGGGCTTTCTGTTGGATCATTAATTTACAGATTAAGCATCTGGCAGATACACACGGCAGGTCAGGGAGTAGACGACAAATACAGGGAGGGTGAGAAGCTAATATGTTGGCACAAGCTCTACATGCAAGATTCCTACGTCCATCGCCATGATTTATCATAATGATGGGCCGTTGACGGATTTTGCTGACGGTAGTAAGAAAGAGTCGGTTCGTAGAGCACTGTAAGCCGATCGTTCTAGGCAGTTCTTTGCCACTTTTATGTCTGTATTTATGTCGTCTATTAAGGCATCTGTGAATAGCATAAAGGAGTCGGAAAAGAGTTCATCAGACTGACTGGAAGATATGCAATACGCGGTGGATTTTCCATAGTCTTTGATCCGCGCAAACACGGTCCAAACAAGGAAGACCTACCTAGAGAGGTGTAGTCCTTCTCTGGCCGAATGTAGCCCATGACTTTGACTCTCAGTTCTTCATCGTAGAAGTCTTCCGGGAATTGATGCATTATATGAACCTCCTGCAGACATCGAACGGGAAGAGAAACCACAGCGTGGTTGGAAGAGGTCGCGTCAGTTCACCGATCATATGAAGAACAAAGTCCCCGCACATTTCAGTGTTGAACACGCTCAAGTTCCCCGTCTTATGTTTAACATTTGCTACAATCTATGCCACATACCGCCGATCGCTTCTCGTTTTTGTAGTAAGGATTCCACCCATAACTCATGACCATCGGATAAACCGCAGGGTTGCTGCCGACGGAAGCCCAGCCGTAATATATCCCGGTTGAGAGGTATTTGTCGGCTGCGCACGCGACTTCCTCTGGCAAATTGGCTTAATGAAAAGAAATAGTTTTAGAAGGACGTAGACCCTCTTGAATATGGGAAGCAAAACAGGTTGAGATTGTTCACTCACCAGTTGGAATGCCCAGTTCCTTGCTGCCACGACCGAAGCCCCTGGATACCAGACCCTTGAGATCGACGGGATAGGGAGACTCGGGAGCATCAGGGCCGACGATGAGAGGGCGGGATGCCGATTCTGGTGCGGTCATGGCGAGCGGAGAGATTCGCTGAGGGAGTTGAGGTTTTTGCTGTGGGTGTTGCTGGTGTTGCCGGTTTCGTTTGACAGTATCCTTGTATGACACGATGACAAAGCCAGGAGGTGGTGACGTCACAGCGACGGCTTAGCTCTTGGCTTGGACCCAGAGCATCTTGATTGGCTCATTGGCAAAAAGAGGTGCGGTTGAGGTCAGGTAAATGCCGTGTAACCTTTAATTTAACGGCCGAATTGACCAATGGCAGTATCACCACGTGACCCGTTGCACTTTGGGTTGAGGTCGGAGAAAGACCAAGATTCAAACTCAGCGGCAGTGACCAGGGGGGTGAGCTCTAAGGTGAGTTGGGAACTGGCATTGTAGGCAGGTTCTTTCCTTTGTCGGACACCTTCGCTGACCCACCAACTTTACAAATTCATTCAACGTCCAGAGCACACAAGTCACCACATAGAAAGTATAGGATACATAGGAAACTTAGGAATGCGGACTGAAGGAAGGGGTATGCCTGTTCTATCTACATTAGGCTTTGTAGAAACACGGAGGATCGGCGCAGAGGTTGGCCGACGACGTCGGACTGCTAATGGATACCTAACCGGTCTCCTCCAACATCACCTAACATCGGCTCCGTCGGAGTGAATCGCAAACGTGTCACAGAACTGCTAAGTGAAACACCGTCCCTGTCAACACGTGGTTGCTTCTGTGGTACCCCCGACTTTCATCCTCCTGGCTCCATCGAGTCTCCGCCCAGCTGCCTTCAATCTTTTTCCATACCCAAGTCGTCGCCCAAATCAAAACGAACAAAGGGAAATGCTCTTCTGCCGCCGCTACGAGGGATCGGACGGAACGATCCAAACACCGTACGTATCAAGTATCCAATCTTTAACAAGTTCTTGGCAGTATCCCACGGAAACAAGGACTTTCCGCTGAGTGATCGTCTCCAACGAAAACGAAAATGCTCTCCAATTCATATCCCCAACTTCACTCATGCAGGAATGCCATCAACTATCGCGCACTCCGCCGCCGAATTCACGAGGTTCGCGCCGCATCTCTTCGAAATGCGACGTCCTCCGACCGACCCGGCCTTCCGCAAACCAGTCTAGATCAGGGTATGTGTACCTCGCTTTTTGCCCGATCTCCCTGGATTGTGTTTCCCTCTGCATCATGGTAAGCGGACTTGCCTCACGAATTCCTTCGCTTGTTCTTTGTAGAAATAGAAGCCATCAAAGTCGATTTGGAACATGCTACAAAGGGGTTTCGCAGTTTCGTATCCGCTCAACACGAACGGATATTGGATCAAATCAACAAATGTAAGGCGGTGTAATCTCAACTCAAATGGGCTTGCTCGAGACTGACTTTTTCAACATCTTTGCACATGGTTCATCAAAGTGGAGATAGATCTGGCTCAGGATCCCAGATCTATCCACCTGAGGCAGGACACATGGGCACATTTTCGGGATCGATTGCATGAGCAGGCTCTCTTGGTGAAAACGCAGACACAAGCCATTCAGCGTATCATAATCAAGTATGGGACTGGGCATCTTGTAACGGTCTGCACTCCACGGTCCTTCAAGACAACTAATTAAGTGTCTTTTCTTAGAATTTCTGAAAGATTGGACGTAGATATCTCCAAGCTCGCGGTACGTTGATTTCACATTTCCGCATATTATCTTGCACGATATCGTTCTAATCGAAAGTATTCTAAATGGATTGCTTCCTTCGATTCGTTGCATTCAAATCCTCTCATTGGTTCAGAAGCAAATCGATGGCCTACAAGACATTCAGCGTTCCTACGAATCGACTATCGACCGTGTTGAGACGATTTGGGAACGCCTTACTGAAAACAACGGCAAATCCCTCACCATCAACAACCTTGAATTTGCCGCACACCCTCATCTCCTCCAAAAAACCGACTTGATCTACCTAATCACAACATCATGGAAAGTGGAAGGCGATGCCGTTCATTCCGCACCCAAATCGTCAATACCATCCACCCTGACACTCATCGTGCAGAATTTAGCCGCCGCAGGCAAATGCGACATGATCCAAACCATGCTCAGCTTCACGGACTTTGAGGGCCGCACCCCGCTTCACCAAGCCGTTCGGCTGAACCAGCCAGACGTTGTTCGCACACTCGTTGAACTCATCTTCAATTACGTGCAGTCACATGATATCCTCATCGCAACTGACCGGGTCGGGTTCACTCCTTTTGCGCTTGGTGCTCATTATGGTACCATCAACGCGTTGCGAGCGTTGATTGGTGCCACGCATGGTGCCTTTGCGAATGTGAGGGATTTGATGGCGGGTGTGGGGGCGGACCATGATGCACGGCTAGAGGCGTTGGCTCGGCATACTGCTCAACGTGGGTATGATGAAATTCTGCGGATTTTGCTTCTAGCTGGGGTGCGCGTGGACGTTCCCGATGAAAATGGCGAGGTGAGTCGAGTTGGGGTTTCCTGCGCAGGACCGAAACGATCTTTTGTACGCAACTCTCTTGGTTTGTTCGAAACCGTATTCTTTGCTGATTGTCAAATGTACCTTTCTATGTCAGACTGCATTCCATCTTGCTGCACGCCACGGACACGTCGAATGCGTAACTACAATAGTGAAAAGCACCAAAACATTAGATCCGAAAAATGCGTTCTACATACGAACTCCTCTGATTCTTGCTGGTAAGTATGATTCAGAGCTGATCACAAACTACTTTTGTGAGTTTCCTGATATTGACCACCGCAACTGCGTTTTGCGTCTCTTTTCCTGGCCACAAAAGCAATGGAAGGGCGTGCAGATGTTGTTCGTGCGCTCCTTGCAGAAGGCGTGGACGCTAACGCCAGCGATTATATGGGATGGAAAGCTTTCGACCATGCAGGTAATGATGATGTTCTTAGGCTTTCTGAACTTTCCTTGTCAGCTTGTGTGTCTTGTTGTTCTGTTGCCATTTCATTAATCCACCACCCATAGTCGCAAACTGCTCACCCAATTCGATTTTATTCCCTCTCAACTTGCTCCAAAGTCTTTCGAGGCCACGCATCGGTCATTCCACTCCTAGCACCCATCACAACACCTACCCGCCCTGACTTTTCGCAGCGGAGTTTTCAACCATCTTCGCACTCCGAGATCTCAGCGACCACCACCCCTGTTATCAACAATACGCACACCGCCTACATGGTGTACCTCGGTACCCTTGACATCCGACACCCCGTCGAACCACTCCAAATTTACGCCAACCATATCCCACCTCAGCTCCGATGCCCCACATATTCGCTTGTTATCACCCTAGAAGACGGAACTGGTGACGGCAAACTCGCCGAAAACGACGAAAAGAAACAAAAGCAAGGGGCTGAAGAAAACTCGTACCGTGTCGATGTCCCCATTCGCGACGAAGACCAGGGTGCTGATAAGCCATACACATTCCACAGCAAAGACTCCAGTCCCCAAGGACCGACCCTGGTCTTTGAACTAACACCCACCTTCGGTACCAAACTCAAAACCCGAGCAATCGCTCGTGCTTGTGTGCCCTTGCGGTCCTTCCCGCGAAGACCTCTGTGGATGGAACGCGAACCTCTCGAGTGTGGAAGGTTTGCCGTTCCGTTGATAGGCGTGGGCGTGTGTACATCTTGTTCCGTGCGATCGGGAGGTGGTGCTGGTGTTGTTGCGGAGGTTCGGTTTGATTTGGCGGTTATAAAGCCGTTTGGAGGTCAGCTTCGAAGTGACTCCGCATCGACGAACTTAACCGCCAACCCAGCCTCACCCGGCCATCACCGAACGAATTTGACAACAAAAGCCGATACAGCATCCACCCGGACAGAAGAGTCGACATCACCCCGCACAATGGTGGTGGGGCACCGCGGTCTTGGGATGAATCGAACGCTTGCAAATGGGTGGGCACCATCTGGGTTGCAGTTGGGGGAGAATACGGTGATGAGTTTCCAGGCGGCTGCTAAACATGGGGCGGAGTTTGTTGAATTTGGTAAGTGTGTGAGGAGAGAGGATTGCTTTGTTTTTGTTTTTGCAGCAGTGTTTTGCCTTGTCTTGTGGGGGTGGATGACAGGGATAAATTCATGGAGGCGAGTGTGTCTTTTCGGATATTTCCACTTTTGATGCCGGTCGCTGAAGCCATATTTTGTTTCCCCCACTTCCGAAAACAGATATTCAGCTCACAAAAGATAACGTACCAATTGTTTATCACGATTGTAAGTCATTTTCCCGCGCTGTCTTGACTTTTTCTTTCTTTGCCGCAAGCATTTTCTCCAACACGACAAGGTTGTTGTGCGATTTCTCAACAATCAATTGACTGTGGGCGATCAAAAACCCAATGTTAATCGTTGCGTCTCTTGACTTCACAACCCCCCCCACCCCCCCCCCCCGGGGGGGGGGTCGTCTTACCTC
>JADGJF010000309.1:5267-24126 GCA_027596845.1 Quaeritorhiza haematococci | reverse complement strand
CCCCTCCCCTCCCCCTCGCGCTTTCGCCCTTCTAGGAAAGACCAATAAAGCAACCGAAATTCGACACAAACACGATTTTTAGCCTCACCACACACCCGCCATCCACTATCCTTCACCAACCCCACAGCCAAAAAGACAACAAGACCAATTTCCCCGCCCCAAAAAAAGACAGCTGCGTCAACATCCCATTTCATCCGTATCCAACCTCAACCAATCAAAACCCAACTCTCCTTTTTATCAATAAGTCGTCATTTTCAAGCCTCCACATGCCCGCACGACTGGTCCAGTACGGCGGAGGACATCGCCCTTGCGGCATCCATTCGGGCGTGGATCCCTTTCCTTCTTGACGTGGTATGACCCAGCCGTCGTCCGAAGTCACCGTTGACCGTGGGTGCGAAGCTTGCTGGTGTGGTGTGGAAGTAGAAGGGGCGGCGCTCCGTGGACCTTTCTGGGTTTTCTGTGTGGGGCGTTGGATGTCTTGGTTCTTAGCCCAGGCCACGGTTGGAGGCCGTCTCTGATTCAACTCCGTCTTCCGAACTGGCTTCGCATAGTAGTTTATTGCGTCTTGTGCTGACTTGTGTGTGACTGGTGGGGGTGGATTTCGATCGACCGGCCAGGTGCAAATAATGGCAGATGAAGGAGGTTCGATTGTGTTTGTGTGCGGAGTTGGAACAACATATCGAGGAGGACGAAGGAGGGAGAGGTTGCATGAAAAGAGAAGCCAAAAAGAACAAGTGATGAGTGACGGACCTTTTGAGAACAACCTTGTCACAAAGTAACTTATGTAACTTACAGTATGTCACAAACGCGTATGGTGCGTTTTCATTGTGAAAGATCCGCCGAATCTCACCAAAGCCACCAAAGAGTTTTTCGAAGTCTTTTTGCGTGCTTTGTGGATACAGATTTCCCACCCAAAGTTTGGTGCGGTATTTCAGGGCTCCGAGGCTCGCCACCTCGGAGCCAGCGACTACTGGAGGTGCAGGTCTCGCGCTGCGTGTGTCTGTTGTGGTGTTGGGGCTCGCAAGCTTCGCGTCGGGGACCTTCATCCTTTCTGACGGTGCGGCGACTGCGGTCTGTTGTGAGGCTCCGAGAAACTCGGAGCTTGAATCGGTACGGTTATTGGTTCCGTTTTTGTGGTTATCTTCACAGTCGGTGCTGGAGAGAGAACAATAGTCCTCAGCTGAATCCGTCCCGTCCGCTGATTCCTCCCAATCAAAAGCGCCGTCTTCGGGAAGTGGGATACTTAGAGCGAGCGTGAAGAGATCGTCGCTCGGGCCAGCAGCTTCGATGGCTTCACAGTGTTGACCTTGCGCTGGTGAGGCTCCGAGGATCTCGGAGCTTGAAGTAGCGGTTGTAACCGTGGAAAGTTGCTCCTCCTGATCGCACAAATCATGGATATCGGAGAACAGGGTCATGAGGGCGACGGTGAAGATGTCATCAACGGAAACACTGTTGTTGTCGCTGCAATCGCTGGTGCTGGTTTGCGCTGAGAAAGGAGGCGAGGAAGGCGGAGGGGTCGGTTTGCGCTGGATGTCAGGGTCGACAGACCTGGTGAGGTTCTCGGTGATGGTGTTGTTGGTTTTGTCCAATTTGGTGCGTTGCAAATCCAAGTAGTGCGGACCAGTACGCTCGGCAGCTTCCACAACTTCGTCCGGGGGAAGCGGGTGGGTGAGGGCGACACAAGTTACTTCTTCGCCGCTGCTTGTGACGGGGCTGACAGGACTGTTATTGATATTGCTCGTGTCTGTGGCCGTCTCTGAGACATAGGAGTTGTACATGTCGCTGGTTTCATGTCTTTTGGCGGGTGATGAGGAAGAGGTCAAGGAGGGCGGAAAGATGGATAGGAGCTCTGTGGCATTTTCGATAGCGGGGTATTCGATGACGCCCTCGGTGATGGTGTTGCTGGTGGTGTCAGGTACTGGAGCCTCGTCGCAGGCCTGGTCGTGGGCTTCGTTATGGGAGTTGTGGGACACGTTCTGCAGCAAAATCAACAGACAGCAAACCTCAAGTCAGCACTACTGTGGAGAGCTGCTGAGAACTGGCTCGGTGCAAAAACACTAAAACAAATGGGTTTCGCGTAAGGGGAATGGTTAAGCATACCGCCAAACTAACACGAAGGTCGATAGGGTTTTCTCCGTCCCCGTCGGTGCTGTTACTTTCAGTACTAGAGAACGAACCCTCGTCGAGGTCATCTGGGGGTAGTGGAGTACGGAGGGCTATCTTCAACCACGATTCTTCGCTGGTTTCTTCGGATACTGTGGGTGTTGCAACGACGGATTCGCCAACCTCGTCAACCTATTCAACACATGGAACTTCAATTATTGTCCGCTGCAAAGCATGTTGGAAATCGGGAACTACGCACACAAGTCAGGAAGAATATGCGAAAATGCAAATCGTACCTTATCGACAACTTCAGCTGAGTCGCTCTCGGGGCTCCTCTCCGGGTAGAGCAAGTTGTCCAAGTCAATTGATGGGAACGATCGCTTGTATGGGGTGTTTGTTGCCTCTGATACTGTTGCAGCCTCGTCGGAGAAAGAGATTTCTTGTAGATACTGAGTGCTTTCGGTCGGTTTGGTGATGCTTTCGTCGGTACCACTGCTCAGACGAGAGCTCGTTGAGGTGGCGATAGCGTCCTGGCAAAATGGAAGATCAGTGTCAGCTCAATTCAATTTGGAAAACATGGCAAGTGGCAAAAACGGCGAGAAAATGGGGAGAGCCATCTTATGTCATCTCGATACATACCTTCTCATCGTCTTTGCACACGCGAACGCCTTCATCGACCGTACAGGAAGATCGCTCCCGTGCCACTTTTGCCGAATTCTGGAATTGATCGCATTACGAAGTGGTTAGAAAAGGGCTGTGGAGAGAGACGACGAGACGAAAGTACCCAAGGACAGAAAGGCGGTGCGGAGGTTCTCTACCTGGACACCAGGGTGATCCATCACCACAGGAGAACCGGGTTGCGAGGTAGTGACTACTGCAGAGTCGGCACGGTCAACCCTGTCAACATCGTCTCCCTTGCGGCGTCTTCCGCAACAAAGGCCGGCAGTGATAATGGCCGTGGCATTGGCGACGTAGCTTTCGATGAGAAGTGCAGTGCTTTTCTTCGATTCAACGTCGGAGTCAGGCACCTTCGAGTATCTGAATTTCACAAGAGACATTCAGACGCGTGTTCGAGTTGTTCGAACGGGGATTGGTGAAAGAGCAATCCCCGCAGAGATAGCAGGAACGTGTAGGGAGGAGGGAAATGGGAATCTCTTCATACCTTGTTGCTAAGACTCGGTCGCGCATTAAACGTATAAAGTCTTTTCTGAACATGGTTGATTGTGAATATGATCTCGTACTGAATTTTTTGAAGCTAGTACGTTTTTTGGGGGGCGGATAGAAGCTCTGATAGAGGCTGGCGTTTGTTTTATGATAGTTTTGATGGATTTTTAGGGGGGATGAAGAAAAAGTGTGCGCACGGACTCTGGATTCTGGAAGGACACGTAAACTCGACGCGGGGACTGAGATCCATTTCAGTGATTTCCTTTTTTGGGAATATTACTGCTCGTGGAAATTAACTCCGATCCGCAAACAGTTCAACGCGCTCACGGATATGTATGTGTTCATTGCCTCTGTCGGAGTTGTCGGAGTGTGACTGACGGTGAGACAGTCACCCATTCTTCGACGCTCACCCAAGCATTGCTGAACGCCACACGCCACGCAGAACGTAGCCAATAGCATGGAGAGGCGAGCAACGGGGGCAGAGCGACCAAGGCAGGGAGGTGGGAGGGAGACATGGTGATGATGGTTATGGTAATGGAAAGATGACGGCCGCCGTGGTGGAATGGGGTGGGAGGAAGGGGAGACTGGAAAGGGGGGAAGGAGCGGGGGAGGACGACGGTCATGCATGTGGTGAATGGACCATCAGAGAATTTGAACAGGACGAGCGTGTAGCCAAAGAAAAAGACTGTGTTGTTTGCTTTATCTCTATCATAGGCATGTTTTCGAATAAATGTGATTCCTCTCCTCCTTCAGCAAAAGACAGTGTTGGATAAATAATCGCAAGTCATCGTAGCTGCTGAACGTCGCTAAAATTCTTAAACTTAACTAAGCTTAAGAATAGGTTTCCGTGGAATAATGATTGTCCAGTCTCGATCATAAATATTCATGGCAAATAAGGTCACGTTAATGTTAAAAGAATCCCCATAGCAGAGCGCCGTTTCCTGTTGTGCATGCCAAAGTCAGAGAGCGCTCGTGACGATCACGTCATTGTATGTGATTGGCAATTGAGTGAGTCAGCAAGGGTCCTCATCATCGTGGTCGTTTTTCTGTGAAACCTAGATTCCTGTGGGAAAAACCGATCTTTGTAGACCCTGCAGATCTGTTGACAATTACATTGCACTCGGAAACCCCCATCACCGCCGACTTTCCTTCCTTTCCTCCGTCGTCGTCGTCGTCGTCACCCCGTGGTGGTGGTAATTTCACGCATCCATGGCGACGTCCACAGTGACGGAGGACATGATGATCGCGACGTGCCAAGTCCGACGACACCCATATGCTCCGATGCAGCGACTCCACGTAAACGTAGACGACGTCAGCAACAACTTCATCCTCACCACCTCATCGTATTCTTTGCAACCAAGGCCTCGGCATGATCTCCAACGAATCCTGCGATATCCTTACGAAACTTCATCACCCACCCACCCATCGGCGCACCCTTTCACTTTCTCTTCCTTCCCTTCACCTTCCAACCTCCCCCCTCTCTTCACCTTCCCGTATTCCTGCGACTCCGCAGCAACGCTCACAGCCCACAGCAGATAGAACCAGCTTCAACCACGTTACGGCCCACCAGAGACAACCCCACCCCATACTCCACAAACTGCAGCGAGCAGACGAAAAGGATATTCTCGCCAGAATTCGTTGCTCCCACCTTCCGACCTTACCTTTCCAATATCACGCGCACGTTTTGCGGGCCTTTCTACAAAATTCAGACGCCCATACCAATCCATACGTCACCGGAATACGTGAACCAAAGACAGCGCAACACTCTCACCGTATTCCGTTCCACCACCTTCTCCTCTCCCCTGTTCCACACCAACACCATGCGACAAGCTCCACGGTCTATTCCACATAACCAGCGTCTTGTGCGAACGTTGTTACTGATCTTCTGTTCGTCCCGTTTTCCACCCACCCTCCCCTTCTCACTCATTTTCACACCACCTAGTTTTCATCTCCTCTTTGTCACTCGCCTCATCTTTCACGTATACCCACACCTTGCCTCATGTCGCCTCAATGTAACTTCAACTTGACCATGGCATCCACCCCAACCCACCGAATTCGATGTCGCAACATATGCTGAAGATATAGCCACCGAAAGAAAATCAACAGTCATCAAGACCTCACCAGTACGCAAAGACACCAGCGTATGTCGGAGTCGATCCCCTATTCACATTAACCGGAGACAACTTCCGTGGTCCTTTCCATACCTCCACATATGCGAACAGTGCGACTGGACTCCCCCTCGTCCCATTCTCCACCTATTCCACCCCCCTCATCCGCTCTTTTCCAAAACAACGTTCCTGCACGAATAGAGCAACCGGTCCTATTTCCCCGTTTTCGACTCTCTTTCCTCCTCCCAACCCGTCCACGTCCCGCCACAGAAGAGTGTAATGCTCCTTTTCGACTTGTCCGCAGCGCCCCTCCTTCTCAGACCTCCCTTCTCGTTCCTCATCCTTAACCACTCACGTCCCGACACAGATGAGTGTGGATGCTCTTCGCTTTGCTTTTGGCGTTTGTCTTCCTTCTCGGACCTCCCCTCTCCTTCCTCCTCCCTGACCGTCCACGTCCCGCCACAGAGGAGTGTAGTGCTCCTCTTCGCCTGGTCCCTTCTCAGCCCTCCCCTACAGAAGAGTGTCCTGCTCCTATTAGCCTCGTTCCCACTGCCTAGCACCCCTCTTCCTTCTCAGACCTACCCTCTCTTCCATATCTTCCCTCCACATTTTTCTGTCTTTGAAGGAATGAATTCATGGAGAAGGTGTTTGGCCCTGCTACATCCTCACTGACCCGCGTCCACCAGTACTGTTCTTGCACACTCCCGGCTTCCGTTCCTTCAATCCACTACCCACACTGCTGGCCTAGTCTCCAGTGAAAGATCGCGGAAAATTAGACTGAATGTACTCCTTTGTGTTGATTCCGGCCCAGCAGCTCCCCTTTGCTCGAAGCCCGAAACAACAAGTCGAGCCCCAAAGCTGAAAAACTGGAACTTTTTAAGACGTTCAAATGCGCAGTCGGTCACCGTGGCTGATGCTCCACTCCACAAGAATGAAGTTGCACGCCCAATCTATCTTGGATCCAAGTATTGCAGGAATGAACGGAGGTGATTCAGGGGAATCGAACTTGTACAGTCGAAGTCATGCACGTATGACAGTGACTCAAGTAAATGAAGTTTGAGATACCTCTCGAGGAACATTTTACAGAAGTGAATAAAAAGCGAGTGCATGACCGAATGCAACCATCAAAAAATCCCATCCTTTCACGGCTTCTGGTTCCACCATCACCCACATTTCGCAGTTGTCCCGGCTTGATGTTTGCCCTTCGATTGGCGGCTCATCCGATGCCCCAGTGTTCTCCTATTTGGCAGCACTCTCACCAGTCCTCATAAATTCCTGTGATGTCCACGTAACTCCGCTTCCCCTTTCACGATGCTCACCCGGAGGATGGTTTGTGACCACTGAGCGTAGACTGAAAGTAACAAGGTCACGCCCGTCTGTTGGTCGTCTGTTGCAGATGATGTCGATTTGTGGATGGGGAATTTATCATTTTTGTTTGGTTGACTGACCGTAACACACGATTTGCTCCTTCTGCATTGTTTTCCATTGTTTACATCAGGGTTAATATGGGGATTGCTAACCCTCACATTCCAATCACGGCTTCGGTTCGATACCGTCATGACGTTTTTGCTCTCCATCCAGTGTTCTTGAAAACCTCGTCCAGCATCACCAGTCGAGAATGTCTACAATATTTGTGGTGGGCTACGTTATCCTTCACCATCTATGATTGTTGCAGTTGCTGCTGACAGTCTCGATGAAGACTATAATAAGCCAGAGAGAGGGAGACTGTGTATCTGTTTGCCAGTCGACTGGACTGGACCTTCTTTCAATAACTTCGGGTTGGATTTGGTGCATATCTTCCATTCGCTTTCCGCGAGCATTTTTGTAAGCTTTCTATGTGAGGTTTTCGGGTCAGGTTTTGCTGAGCGTGATGAAAGGAATCATTTGATGTTGACAGCAGTTCGATGGTGTCGTATAGACGCCCTACATTTCGGTTCGTCAACGAACTGATAAAAATATACGTTTCGGTTCTCAAATCCGTTTCCCAACTCGTGTTCTGTTGGGTGAAGATGAAAGGAAATTCGACCACCTGATTTCCGTTGTATCCCCCCAAGGTAATGATGGAAAAACGATCGGCTTTTCTCCATTGCTGGTTCCCTCGTCAGTTCTCCTTTCACAGATTCTCATGTTTTGTGTGTTCTGTGTGGGTGTATCTTACTGGGACAGATCTGGATTGTGCTGTCTCGGTAAATACCCCACTGACGGAGACAACATAAGCACGACTGTTCCATCGTGCAGTTTCAAATGACACTTCTCCCCGTTTGAAGCGGTGTGGTGGGGATATCCTGATATCAGCGGTTAACGAGTGCAGAAGCAGTGAATCCACCAGGAATCGTTTCGTTCTTTCCAAAACAAAATTACAAATCGTACAGGGATATTTGTGAAGGGTGTATCATCGGAACATCTAATCTAGCTTTAGGCTTCCAAAAACTATATAATGTACATGAATTACTGTATCTTTAAATTATTGGTACATGGTTTTTGATCTTGGAGACTCGAGGGTGATATATCAAATCCGCTCAAACGCCCTGCCCGTATGTGTATGCTCGGCGCTTCAAAATTTGACCGCACCGCTCTTCCTACTCAGCAAATCGAGCTTAAACTCGATCGACCCCGTCCCCAACCCCGCCATGTTTGACGACATTGCCTCATCACCACCACCCAATTCCAGTTCATCCAACAACTCCTGATACCGCTTCTTTGTTTCCGCATCCAAGCCTGGTTGTTCAATCCGCCTTCGCAGAGCCTTGATCCGATCTTGCTTAGCATTCTCGCGGCGGTGGTGTTCTTGCTCGACCATGAAAAGGAAGGTTTGTTGGTCGATCACACCGCAGCGGAGGAGGTCGACAGGGGCGAGAGATGTTGTGCCAGACGTGCTGCTGGTGGCGGCGAAGGAGGCTGTGCTTTGGACTGTTGTGTCGCCTGTGGTTGGAAGGAAAAGGAAGGTTTAGATGTTTGCTCGTAAAAGGACGGCGTAGAAGTTGAAGTAAACCAGTCAACAATCCGATAGAGGAAAGTCGACATAATTACCTATCGTGGCATCCGGCCTTAAAGGTGCTCCAGTACCTGTAGGTATGAGCCGTTCCGCACTTGTATTCTCAACCATAATCTGCTCCCCATAAGCTGGTGGCATCCTCGCCGCAGTGTCAAACCCGAACTCTGACGTTGGGGTAACGACTTGCTCGGTGCTCCCCCCTACAGTCACCGTCAACTCCGTCTGCATCGTCTCGTTCACATTTTCTGCATCCCGACCGGCCACAGACGTGACAATAGGTTGGAGGGTCGTCCGCGACCGCGACGTCGACGTTGTCAGTGTACTCCGGGATGCATCCACACGAACAGAGCGCGTGGCCGAGAAACGCGCGGAGTCTCTTGATTGCCAGACACCCGACGGTACCTCAATGGTGGTGGATTGGGTATATTCGGAGAGAGCTCTTGGATGTGGGGGAATAAGAGTAGGTGTGCGTGACAGGGCCGATGACGAAAGTGATGGAGTGACGGACTGAATTGATGGTCTTCTCACGTCAAGTTTCGAAGAGGTTGTTGAGACCCTGTTGTTCCGACGTCCGAGAAGCGCCCAGAAACGGTTGGTGTTGTTTTTTTTCGCACGGGCGTAACAAAAGAAGATGATGCTGACGACTGTGGCTGATAGGCCGATGGCGATGACGAGTGCAATCCATGACACCTGCGGGACTCGACTACCACCGTCAGTTGATGTATCAGTGCCGTTCGCAGCAATGGCTTCTCCTCCTTCAGAGATTCCACTCGAGTTCTCATCGTCCACTTGCGATACGGTTTTTCGCGAAAAAGAACCGGCCGAAACCACCGACCCGACAGGCATATTGGTCCCATTACTGGTAGGACCGCCCTGAGCAGAGGTAAGCTGATTTGCGGAGTTTGATTCGGGTGCCGCTTCGAATCCTTGACATGGGACAAGCCCGTCATCGGAACAAAAACTAAGCGCACGACCTGGGACGAAGCATATTGATGTGCCAGTCATGTGGCATGTGTGCATTCTGGCGGGAAGCACCGATAGTTCGCCGCGGAGATTCGGATTGTTGGAAACGTTACTGAGAAGGGGGCGAATGACCACCAAATAATGAATTGAATAGAAAATGGAAGAATGAGATTGGGCATGAAACAGGTCGACAGTATATAGCGGCACAGACTCCTGCTGCATCCATTTCAAAGCAACCTTGGTACTTACATTTCGGCTAATCTGCGTAAGGGTTCGAGCGACGGAATAGTCTCAGTGAACCCGTTTTGTTGCATTCGCCTGAATATCGAAAGTGCAGGAACGGAAACATATTTAGCCAATCAGAAGCTGCAACTTGAATTCATTCAAACTCCGGTTAAAAAGATTCCATTCAAAGTTCTCATTACTCACAATACGACGAGATTGCTGAATTCGTTCAGCCATGTCGGAAAGGGTCCGCTAAACTGGTTTGCGGACATATCTCTTTTAGAGTGAAAGACGAGGAAACGTTAGTCGGAGTCGGAAGTGATGGTATATGATTCGAAAGGAGGCCCCCCCTTTATTTTTTCCCTTTTCCCTTTTCCCTAAAGTGTTCGGTCTTTGTTGCCATTGTTGCTACTTACAATCTCTCCATTTGCGTCAGCTGTCGGAGCTCATTAGGAATCGATCCAGTCAGTTGATTGTTTCCAATAAGACTGCAGTTGGAGGTAGTTTGAAAAAGGTCACGTAAGAACTGCGAACCCGACGCTTCAACAATGCTCATGTGAAAGGATGAAACTGAGTGCCTCCACTCTTTTCACTTACAAGTGTTTCAAGCCCCTCAAATTTCCAATCGCAGTCGGGATTCCCCCCGTAAGTTGATTTCCGGCGAGATCACTGGATGGTCGAAACGAGCATGTGAACAATTGAGCAAAGCAGGGTCCAATGCAGCGAAAAACGTACGCCTCAAGGTGCCTAGCCCTCCTCCTCTTCCTCATCCCACACCCCTTCGCCCCCCTTCCACTTTTCTGCCTCACTCTGTTCATTGTCCCTATCATCAATCCAGAACTTACAGGTACTGAAGGCCCCTCATCTCCCCCAACCACGCTGGAATGCTACCCGTGAACGAATTCCCTTCCAAATCTCTGTAAAAGAATATTTTTTGCGTCAAATTTCCATTGTCTTTAAGGAACCTTGACTGTCGAGGACTGAACCGAAATAAAGGTCTCATACTTACAGACGAGTCAATGAGGTCAAAGTCACGATTTCGTCAGGGATGGTTCCGCCAAGTCCCATAGCGACGAGAGACCTTGATGTTTTGGCCAAATAAAATGCGTGATGTGGACGACATGTTAGATATGTGGATATTTGTCATTGAAGAGATGGGCTGTATTGAAGGGGCCACTTACAACTCCACGATGTTTCCCGAAGAGTCACATCTTATCCAAGCGTTTTCTTGTGGAATATCTGAGGCGGAAACGAAAAGACGGTCGGGTTGTTAGCCAAAGGTCAGCGACAGAGGTACGCCATGCATATCCGACCACAAGAGCCCGCAATATCAGTATCTGAATTCACGAACCTGCCCCACAGCAATTCGATCCCAACCCCAGCGATGGTATCAGTCTATTCACGACCGCGCAATGTGCCTCGTTCGATACTCGTTGTGCCACGGCGGGGGGTATGATTCGGAGCTCGCATGCTGCAAAAGCAAGCAGGAGCGTCGTGACAACAGACCTCATAGTTCGCGGACACGTTCGCGAAGGCATGCAAAGGTGCAGAGACCAAGTGCGGCCTTGAGTGCGGCTCTCAGTGCTCTCAGTGCGGCCCGTGGGGAGGAGGCGTTCAGCTCGTTTGGGTTAGGGCTTGCTCCGACGTGTCTGTGACACAGTAACACTGCATGTGCAGGTACTTCCATTCAGCCCCCGACACTCCGACGGGTGGACACAGGCGCCGCTTAGTGCCACTCAACCGCACCCCCGTCACACCTCAGACATGGAATCTTGGAATCATTCCAAGTTGGTCCAATTGGTTCTAGTTATTTTCAAGAGGGATAAATTTAATGTTTATTCGTAAACAAAACCGTGTTTATCTTACACATTCCTTTCTGTAAACAATCGTAATCGCAAAAAGGGATATAATCCTGTCTAAACCCCCATGAAAGAAGTATAAACAATCGAGCAAAAAAAGATTCATTTCATCTATCGACAATTATCAATGCAAGAGCCTTTGAAAGTTTAGAAATTACTTTGCAGAACACAACTCCAACCCTTCCCGAATCTCGCGGTCATAATGTTGTTCCCAAACCCCCAACTCCAACTCATCCAGCATTTCCTGATACCGCTGGCGAGTTTCTGCGTCCAGATCGGGCTGTTGGATTCGTCTTTGCAAAGCCCGGATCTTCTCTTGTCGTTGCTTTTCTTGTTGTTCCTGTTCCTTTTCCATCATGGTTAGGAAGGTTTGTTGGTCTATCATTCCACGACGGAGAAGGTCGATGGGAGCTAATGGTGCGGAGGCGGGTGGTGCTTGGGGGGATATGGGTGAGGGTTCCGAAAAGGATCTGGTAATGTTTTCTGCAAACCAGTAACAAGTCGGAGAAGAAAAGGAGTCAGATAACTTTGACCAGGAGAAGAAATCACGACGAAAGCATTGAAATGAAATACCGTGGTGATTGAACCGGCCATACATACCTGTGGTGGAATCTGGACGAATCTTGACAATTTCGTCCGTGTATCCCCGGTCGGTCGTTTGCGTCGCATCACCCAGCAAGATATCCGTACCATAGGCTGGGGGCGAGCGAGACACTCGTTCTTCCCGGAAGTCCGACATGATCGTCGAATCCGCTTGTTGGGACGCCATTTCTTCATCCTCAGGGATCGTCGACACAGCCATACGCATTGAACCCGCACCAACACTCCTGAGCGACTGTCCAAGGCCATACGTAGAATGAGCAGAGCGTCCAGAACGTGCAGAATGTGCTGAACGTGCAGACTGTGCTGAACGTGCGGTGTTGCCACGATGTATACTCGGCGTTGCCGCTATTGTTGTGTTCCACGCGTTCATAGGGGGGTTCAAATCGACAGTCACTGACTGCCATGAACCGGGCCTCGACGCCTGGATTTCAGAGGCGGCATAAAGGTTGTATGGGTCAATATACGAGTGAACGGTTGTGGGTGATTTTGAGCTTCCGGAACTGTACGTGTCACGGCGATGGTTGCCCATCCAGGTGTTCCATTTGGGGTCGCCACCTTTCGAACGCGTGTACCATCGGAACCCAACAACAGCGATTGCAACCGAAACGATCGACACGATCCCGATGGCGATCACCGTGATGGGAAGAACAGAAGGCTCGTTCGATGGTTGCGATGATCCGGAGGCGTCGGATGATGTAGCATTCGGATCTTTTGTTGCATCTTGACCGGAGGTTCCGTCTGGTTGTGATGTAACAGCTTTCCCATTGTTTGTAGGCGAGATGAACCCAATTGGAAGAGTCCCGTTGGATGTTGAGTTAGACTGACCCGGCTGTCCTGGCACACCCGCCGCTGTAACTGAAGAATTATTTGATGCGGCGGCGGCTGCGGGGGATCCGGCCGCGGTAGGATTCGGGGAGGCAGCCGCTTGCGATTCGGCGGCTATGACGTCTGGTGCACAAGGAAGAAGTCCATCATCATCGCAGTGACTGAGCGCTCGAAGTGGAACTGCGCAAATTGATGTCCTCTGCATTTTGCAGGTGCCTAAGGATGCGGGAAGCACAGATAAGGGTCCTCCGAGATCCGGGTTGTCAGCAATGTCACTAAGAAATTAGCAGGGGGGGATTGGGATTCAATCTGAAGCGTTAGAACAAGAAGCTTCGTTCGCAATGAAGAAACGAAAAAGTTAAACGGACTGAATCCCCTTACATTTCCCATAGTTTAGTGAGACCTTGGAACGATGGCACATTCCCGCTGAACCGATTTCTGTGTAGTTTTCTGCAGATAAAGCAAGGGAACAAAGACCAAAGGTTTAGATTTTCGCACGAAAAGCAAACAATTCTTCCAACTCCCAAACGCATCATGAAACAAGACAGAACGTGGAATCTTTCAGATGATACACACATGGCCTCGAGCCCTTTGAGTTCAGAAATACCTCCAGGTATGGGTCCTGAGAAAGCATTTGAGCTCGCATCGCTGCAAATAGCAATACGGTTTTCCATTAGTACTTGATTCGATAAATCTGATGATCATCTCCAGCGCAATTAGTATATACTTACAGCCGCCTCAGCAATATCAACTGTCCGATCTCGTTGGGAAGCTGGCCAGTGAATGAATTCGAATCTATAAGGCTGGTTCCAAGAACAAAGAAAGGTCAGCGGGCGTCCTCAACTCATCGCGATTTCAACCCCAATGAACCGAAGCAAAGGTTAAAACAATATTGAACCCATAAGCATCGTATTCGGTACATACAGAGTGTCCAACAGCTGGAGTGATCCAATGGTGCCGGGAATTTGCCCTGAGAGTTGATTTCCACTGACATCCCTAGTTTTCGTATTCATAGGCGCCAGAAAGGTGCAAAAGAAGTTGAACGAGAGTTAGCAAGACTTGAACATGAATTCACAACCCGCGAAATGTTGTCGGTTCAAAGATACGTACAGATACCGCAAATTCCGGAGCTGCCCGATCGACGCTGGAATGCTGCCACTGAACAGATTGTTCTCCAGGTCACTGTTGAGCATGATTTAGGTAAATATGTTATTTACAAGTCAAAAAGAAAACCGAGACAACCAACACCACCACCAGAGGCCGCCGAGAAACAAAATCCGCCTCCGCGCTTCTCCCTACTACCCCCTCTCCCTCCATTGTTTTTCATTCTTACATATATGTCATCGAAGTAATAGAACCGATATCTTCTGGAATAGTGCCCGGAAGCCTCAAACCGACGAAGACACTATATTTTTCGGAAACGAACAACAATTAGTATTTGGACGGTGGCGGACGAAAAACCCGGAAAGCACGGCTATGAAAGCAAACACTGAGAGTAGAAAACTCACACTTCGAGAACGTTGCCTTGGACATCGCACGAAATTTTGTTACCTCTACCGGAAATTACTGGGTACGAAGCAAGCGAGAATTCACCCCAAGGAAGGGTTAGTTCGTCGTCGTTATGCATGAAAGAGACGACTGAAGCCCATCCCGACCACACAACCGAATCGGAAAAGAACGAACCTGCCCCACAACATGCACTCCCCAAGTTCAGCGACGGAGCCATAGCCGAAAGGACCGCACAGTGTGCTGCATTCGACGGTCTTGTTTGTGCGTTGACATGTTGTGTGAGGACTCCGAGGACGAGCGAAAAGGTGTATAGTAGCCGCGACATCGTCGATGGTGTCGACCGAGGGGGAGGACTAGCCATCCTCCTATACACGAGCCTCTCTAACACTGATTTGAGCAAGCGCCGGTGGGTTGTTTGGTACCAATCTGGATTCCGAAGCAATTCCGAATATGTCCAAGGTATCTCGTTCAATGCCTGTCTCCTTGGGCCTGGCAATGCAAGAAACCAACTTGTGAATCCATGGTCGGACCCATTAGTGACCTGCATGGTGACCCGCATGGTGACCATGTTCCGGCGCACTCGTCTGGTTCTGTTTGTCGGACAGACGCGCCTTTGAGCCTTGTACCTGCATGTCTCTGCGCGTTTTCATTTCAATTCCGACAAAAGCCCCGCTCTGCGGGGACACAACCATGGATTTTGTAACATTGAGGCTGAGGGGGGGCTTTTCGTGGTCCGCCACCAAAATCATAAATAAACCAAACCATCGGTACCTCACAAGTTCGAAGTCTGGACGACACACACTGACGAATACACCAGGTGAATCTTGATAAGATTCTTGGGTAGGTTGGTCAAAATCTGTGAACCAAAACGCCACAATTACCGCGTCTGGCCTGCCTTGCACGCCGTTTACTGTAATACTGCAGCTGTAATGATGTCCAACCACCAAATGTCCTCATCATCAGGCATTTTGTTCATCACTGCAGAATGCGCGCTTCATGAGGTATACATTCATTCCATGTCTGTATCCCTTCAACCAGAACCCTCTTCCTCCGCCTCTAACTTCTCAACAACATCAGCCTTCCTAAATCCAACACAACCCTTCAACTTTATACACTCGACATCCCCTTCCTGTTCTATCGTATTGTCCAAAACCTCGGCAGATCTCGCCAAAATCCTACTAACAACCTCTGCCCCACCGCCAATCTTCCGCGCCGTTTTCGTCAACCCAGACATCTCCGCAATTCGCCGAGACTGTGTCCCAATCATCAACACATACCCCACCAAATTGGACAGTTGACTTTCATTTTCTAGATACTGGTTGCCAAAGTACTGAACCAGTTTGGGTCTAAGTGCCACATTGAGGTTGCGAAGGAACCGAATGCACCGTGTGTGTAGCGAAATGTAATCGAAACGAAGGCTGGCTTCGTCAGACGCGAGGGCCACGCGAAGTGCATGAAGAAGTTGGATAGGTGTGAGGTGGCGGGTTGCGAGCCATTGATGGCGGAGTTTTTGCTTCGAGTTCACCATTGCAGCGGTAGCGGAAGGATTCATCTCAGCGAGAAGTTGCTCGATATTTTCGACGGTCAGAGCAACGTTGCCATTGTTGCGGAAACGCTCTTTGAAAACGGCGGAAACGATGGTGTTCTCTTGGAGACCCCGTGGCCCGTGCTCTGAATGTTTTATGCCCCTGGAATTGTCGCGACGATCTTTGGCGAAGACTGTGGGGCTGGCGCCCATCATCAGCGTGTAACTCTTGAATGCTTCCTCAGCGGTTGTGGGGACGCGGCCACAGAAGATAGCCTCCTTGCCGTGAATCTGTAGAGTGATTGACCAGTGGTTGACAAATGGTGAGACCCAGAGCGGCATCGTCAACATAAATAATTGAGACAAACGGGCATACCTTCTTGACCATCTCCATGTCAGTCCAGTCTTCTTTGAGCAGGTTTTCTTGTCGCGCACGTTCGTAAAGATGGCACGTATATAGAATGCTTCCAAAGGCCCCCGCGAGAACGATACCAAGCTCCTGCGAATCCAGCTGAAGCCTAAACTGCAGAAGTCCACAAAGCAAAGGATGCCGCTTCAACAAAAAGAAGGGTTCTATCGGCACACCAGGCAGCGTTCGTGCATAAACCGAGCGTTTGCCTTTGCCAATATAGTCCTTCATAATCCATTCTTCAACAATCGACTCAAGGTGTTGAACAGCCATCTCGTTTCCGTGTGGCCACGTTGTTGGATTGACTCGCGGTGCCTCCCTCTTTCGTTCGCGCGAACTCGCCAGAAAGCTTTCGCCTGATTTCTGCAATTCCGTAAGACCCCGGTGGACGTTTTGACGAAGGATGTGGTGTATGTCCAAGAAGATTTGAATGCCGAAAACGAGAAGCGGGGTGATCACCCGGGATTGAGCTAGGCGGCGGTACTCCTTCGTTAGCTCATCCTCAATGGGGAGGTCCATTTTCTGCAGCGCGAGAAAGACGAAGTCGGGCATACACTCTGCAGCAATGATGAGGTCCTCCCTTCTCTTCTCTTGGATCGAAAGAGAGTCCCTGTTCCGACACGGATCGTAAACCCCAAGGTGTCCGGGCTTGTACACAGGCACGGTCTTTCCGCCCGGCGGGATAGCCTCTCGAAGCGAACATAAGATAGAGTAGGCGGGGATGTATAAGAAATCGGCGACATCCAGCATGTTCATGTTGACAACGCATTCCGGTTTCTGTATGTTCGACGGATCCTCCCCGCGAGAAAGGCAGGCGCTCACGTACATCACTTTCACCACCTTGTCGTAGTCGTCCAAATCGGGATGGAAGGAAAGAAGGTCGTCTTGTGCCCTGGGGATGAGGTCCAGGGCGGTGTTGGTTGTGACGGACACGGTGACCAGATCGACTTTCCCATCACGGTAGTCCTTCCACAACTCTGACAGGAACGTTCTCATCTCCTTCAAATCCTCAAAGAAACAGAACAAGGCGAACAAATCTTCCATATCGTCTTTCCCAGCAGAGTAGACGGTCGAAGGATCACGAACTTGCACAAGTGCAGTCGTGGAGGGTTTCGCCTTGCCCTTAGCAGCAGAGGGAACCGCTTCGACCAGCTCCGGTTCTTCGACCGTAAGAAGGCCGAAGGAGTTGACCAAGTTGATCTCATCTACAGAGCTATCCCTGGTAACCTTCTCGTCCTTCTCTTTTCCCTTCTTGACCCCCAACTCCGCACACCGCGGTTTCAGAATTTCCACCACCTGCTCCAAAACCGAGATGAAGTGCCCGTGCGTCTCATTACTCTTCTTAATCTTTTCCGAAGCATTGGCCTTCCCTGCGAACCATTGAGCGCAACGTTTGCGGATGGAGATGGCGCTTTGTGCAATGTTCAAGACAGATCGAGGCACCTTCAGGGTTGGGCTCTTGTCGACGATGAAACGGGCAAGGGTGGTGAACTGTTTGACGCCGATGATGTACTCGGTGATTGGGCCTGTGGGAGCTGGGGTTGGAGTTGGAGTGTTGGACGACCCGGGTCTACTATTGCTACTGCTGCCGGCGGCCTTCGCTGCCTCTTTCGCAAGCTTCCGAGCCTTGCCCTTAAGTCTAATACAAGTAAGAAGCAGAGTCAGAAAAGGAACAAAAGAATCAAGACGAAGAGCGACGTTTCAAACCCACTGAACACTTACCTCCCCGGACCCTTCGCCGGCTGTCCCCCAGCAGAGTTAGCACCCCCCGCATCCTGTTGCGTTTTATCTCGACCTCCGATTCCAAATCATATCCCAGGCTCTTCGCAGTGACAGCGAGCCATTCTGCCAAGCGATTCGTTTCGTTCTTGTAGCGCTTGCTGCTGCTGAAGAGGAAGTCGGGCAGTGTTCCCATGGTTTCGATTTCTCACAGAGGTTTTCTCAAAGTACTTGTCAAATGCCTGTCAACCCTGGAAGTGATCTCTCCCCATTGTTCGGCACCAAAATGGCAACTGTGTGACAAAACCGACGGAAACAGCCGATTGAATGGTTCTAACCCGTACCATGACGATGCGTCCTTGTTGGGTTAATCGTCAACAGCACCTTTGTCTTTTTCACAATTTAGGAATTTAGGGGTCTGTTGTAACGTTGCGCCCAATTTTAACAAGAAAAGAGCATCGTGCTCGACCCTCGTCTCCCATAGACACCTCTGTAAGTCTGTAAAACTCTATGTTCCAGCCAACGTCAATTTTCTAGTATTTAATACAAATATTTACAGCAGCGAACCACTGTATATTCCAGGCGTCTTCTTTTTAATCAATTAATCCAGGATTCCGAAAATGTGAAAACAAAAGAAATTGACTAACCATCCGCATCTGGCCCTACGTCCCTTGGTTTGACTTGTTACCGCGCACTCCCATTGTGCTCTGGGTAGGCTAAATGCCCAGTGCCGGTGTTCTGTCTTCCTCTTTCCATGTTTTCCAAAGACTTAAGTGGGTTCGTTTGCAGTTTCACGCCATCCCGGCCTGTTGCACCAAGACTCGGAGTCATTTGAGACGGTTGCGCACAGTA
>JADGJF010000308.1:0-23415 GCA_027596845.1 Quaeritorhiza haematococci | reverse complement strand
TCATTTTTTTTTTTATAGCTTAAGAGGTAATTCTATTTAGCTCTGTGTCTCGTTTTCTCTGTGATGTGTATTAGAGAAATGTATTTGTATTGTTTTGTCTCCCGTCCCCCCCACTCCTCCCCCGATTTTTTTTTGTTGCCTCTTGTGTTTGGGTGTCGCTTTTGTCTATGCGTAGAAAAAAAAAAAGATTTGTGCAAGATTAATTTAAGTTTCTTCTTTTCCCCTTTTTCGATTTCCCTTTTTCGCTTTTCCTTTCTCTTCTTTTCTCTTTTCTCTTTTCTATCTCCTCCTTCTTTTTGCTTTGCTTTCTCCCTTCCCCCTCCAACGA
Organism: Quaeritorhiza haematococci; assembly: GCA_027596845.1. NCBI lineage: Eukaryota > Fungi > Chytridiomycota > Chytridiomycetes > Quaeritorhizaceae > Quaeritorhiza > Quaeritorhiza haematococci. The sequence goes on along the minus strand of JADGJF010000308.1, from coordinate 23,087 downwards.
CATCCGCACTCCCTGTATCCGATCCGAAATGTGCCTAACGCTACCTGTTTGTTCGTTTTTGGGCCCCCCTTCCCTTGAATTTCTGTTTGTGCATATTTTTTTGCTCTGGGCTCTTGGTTTTTGTATACACGTGTGTGTTGTTTTTTTTACATAGGGTTGGTTTTTTTTATTGCCCCCGGTTCGTGTGTTTTTGGCCGAACTGAATCGCAAATATGTGCATGAAGTATAGGTTTTATACATACACTGAAAAATGCCTTCGGTTTTTCTTTGTTACTTTGTGAGAGGTTTGTTGTTGCAGGAATGGTGAAAATCCAAAAATAAAAGAAAGAAGGGAAACAAGGAAGGGTTGGTTGTGTGGTGGTTGACAGGGGTTTTAGTAAACGTGTCCCCAAATTCGAGTTGCGTGTGGGATGGGACTCAGAATCGGAAACTGGAAATACTTAGTGTAGTGACGACACGACGATCCTACCCCGCGTGCTCAGTCAATGTTCGAAAGTGAATCAATTACTTCTCAAGCATCGAGCAGAAACGGCAACAGGAGAAAGGAAGGAAATAATGCAAAAGGTATTGAGCTCGACGCTCAAGGCCCATAAATTTGCTGTCCCCGTCCCTTTGGTTCCTTTGTCCTTCGGAGAAAGAAATATAAAAGAGACGGTCCGCCGATGGGTGCTTCTCATCAAAGAGAAACTTAGTTAAGGAGGGTAGTCATTGAGCATTGAGGAAAGGAATACCGAAAGAATGGGAGAGGTATGGAGCTCGACGCTCATGCCTTGAAAATTCATAAAGTGGTGCCCTTAACGGGAAATTTACAGGCGACAGTCTTTTTCGAGAGACAAAGGGTAAAGGACACACACAATGCATTCGTGGCTTATTTTCGATTGACCCCTTTTTTCTTCTTTTTTGACGAGAAATGTTCTGTTTGATGTCGAGTCTGCACAGTTTCGCCCACTTTTTCTTTTGAATGAAAATGAATGATCGGGAGAAAAGGATGTTTCCGAAAACAAAATACAGTATTATATTCTCGTGTGAGAGGCGGGGAAGCAAGGCGGGTGGGGGAAAAATGAGGCCAAAGGATAAAAAAGAAAAGCGCGCGAAAAATTGCGCATGATATAGAACTGTATGTGCGTGTCTTGTAGTGGTGAAGTGGTGTGATCATGAAAGAAGCCCCCGGACTTCAGCGCAGACGGTGCTCAAGACGCACCATGCGGAAGCGAAGAGGAGGGATATTCTGTATTTTGTGTTGGTTGGGAATGTCAAGAAGTTGAAACAAGTTGAAGGAGGCGGTGAAGTTGTAAGTGAAGGGAGAATGCGGCGCGGCGGAAGAAATGCGAGTAGTGGAGTAGCTGGCTAGCTACATGGTAGAACATTAGGAAGGAAATATGCGCGGTAAGTAGGAGGGCGGCAGTCCTGTTGCGTTGCCTTTGGAAAGTGATGTTCAAGAAGTGCAACAAGTCTATGAATGCGATTGATTCAACCATATCCAACAGCCAAGCTGGGAGAAGATTCTGCCCTGCGCGTGCGGAGCAAGCATCAGAGTATTACCGCCTAAGATATAAATGAGCCGGAACGTGCGTGTATTTTCATAGAGGGAAAAATTTATGTTACTTTGCATTTTGCTCTTTCATTTCGTTGCATGGTGTAGTAACGTGAAACTTCACTTTCGAATGTGATGTTATTTTGAGCCCAAAAGATCTTTCAAGATGCAGCGCACAAAAACATATATCCTCAATTACTATATCCGAGACTTCACTACTGAAACTTCACTACTGTATCTTCTGCGACTTGACGTTGTCATTTTTCTTTTCTTCGCTTCCTTCCCTTCCTCACTTGTCCCAGACCGCAAGACTGCCTATTGGCGCCCGTGAAAGTCGTAGTGTCCTTTGAAGTGAGACGCTGACCACGTAGGCTGCTCGGACCTGTGGCGAGTACGTTCTATACGTTCGTCCGAGTCGTTGTGTGCGCCGAGAGGCAGCAGAGACGCCGAACCTGTTTTGACCAGCGTCTTTCGGACTATTCGCACCGCGCGCACCTCAGCCATCACCTCCTCGGCGAACAAGAATGCAGACACAGCCCGAGACTTGAGTTCTTGTTGGAGAAGTTGAACTTGAAGATGGTCCATCTCACTTTCCTGTTGGCGAAGTTGAACCCGAAGATTATCACGTTTGAGTTGGGTGATTCGCGCACCCATCATTGCTTCAAGCCGGGTTAGCTTCTATGCGGTTGTCTCCTCTGGTTTACCGACGGTACGGTCCGGGAGCATCCGGGGGATTCCTGTATGGATTCCTGTGGCTTGGGCACGTTAGAAGCGCTTTGTTGCTAGCCCAAAGAATTCAGGTACTCGACGGCCCTTCCAGTCGATACAGATCCGAAGACTGGGGATGAGCTTGGGGGTGTTGCGGTCATAATCCATAAGAAGGGCTGGCGCCCCTTGAATTCATCAGGCGTTAAGTCACCATGTTTCCGTGAAGTGGGGAGGCAGATCCTTTGGTAGGGATAAGAGTACTTTCGGGGTATGACGGGTTCATCGAACTGGTGGTACCGCGCCCGCACAGTGTTGCCAATGCGGATGTTGTTCCAGCTCTGAAGGTTGGGCATATCTGGCGGGAACTCAGGCAACAAGCAGCTGGTGTCGATTTAATGGATTGGCTTGCACGCCATCGCGAAAGGCGCTCCATCCCTTGCGGTTTTGGTTCTGTATCTCAAGATGTGTTTCCAGATGCTTTCGGGAATTCCATGTGTTGCAGGGTCTGCTGAGTTTCCGACATTGTTTGTAGAGAAAGATGACGAGTTGGCTGCATCCGATTGAAAAAAATCTCAGAAATCCAGCCTTTCTGCACTTGCATTGCTCGCAAACCACCGATAAATCTACTCAGTTTCCAGCGTCAGGAAGAGGTGAGATACAGAAGTACTCGCATGCCTTGTTGAAAATTCGGATTAGCATGCACAACCGCACTTTGTTCATCTTTTTTTTGGAGGTGTGCAAATGCGTCAAAGAGACTTATTTGTAGTAAACGTAACAATTGAAACTCGTTGATTGGTGAAAATTCATGTTGATCAGTAATTCCCAAAATGGTTGTTCACGGAAGCATTTTGTGAATTTTGAGTCTGATGGGGGCGAAAGGAAGGGGGCGGGGGGTGATGAGAAGGCCCTCAAGAGCTTTACGGAGCTATTTCCTCGAATTCTCGACATACTGATCTACAGCTGAGAACTCGAATTCGTTTGGGAAGATGACAGGACGATGTAGTATTTGCCGTACTTGCAGGATAGCACCTGGAAGCAAACGCGCTCACTCGCTGACGCTGCGTCGTCGTGAGTCTGGAGGGCGGTCGGGCATAAAAGATATCATAGCATCACTGCAATTGATGCATCAACCACCTAAGACCTAAAGGATGAGAAACACGTACAAGGAAAGAGGCCAAAGAGGAAGAACCTGCGATAAAGGCCATGGCCAGTGCCCGCTTTCAACCAGAATGACATGACGATGCAATAAACGTTCTGAGTGCAGCAGATTGAGTTGCGGATGTATACGACTTCACCTTAGACATACAGAAGAGCGTGGATGCAGACTCGACTGCCCGACAAAAAATCATGACGGCACCATGATTCGCCGACGCTCAGTTTCGGAAGTACTGTCCAATTGAGAGCCGTATACGGCATCTCCAAAAAGCCTAATGATGGAGTACGTGGACTAGGAAGTGAAGAAAACCCTTGTGCTTGCAATTCAGTGTGGCCAAGATTCATCATGGCATGCCCAGCCGCCTTACTAGTTTCGGATCAGCGGATGGTATGTGCGGACTCCGAATCCGCCATTGCAATATCCGATAACCTACCGCCTCAAGTTTCAAATTCAGTGGATGTGGAGCCGTATAATACCTTCGGGCAGAACGCGGAATGCCCACTGTACGTATAAGTGAAGAGACAGAAACCAGAAAAAGGGTGGAGGTCTCGGAGAGTCTTAAGATATCTCGATAATCGACATAACATACCTGTTGGGGTCGTGGTCCAAGGTCGAGATTTCCGAATTCGCCGAAGTGGTTCATGTTTGCAACAAAGGGAGTTCTTGTTAGTGAATTTGTCGTGGATTTTTGGACGATAATCCCCCGAGACCTGGGCGGGGGGGACGCGTCGAAGAAAGCGGCTTTATATGGGATGTTAGATCGCAATTTACAATACATTCTTTGCTGATTCAAGGTGGGTACGTGTGTGCAGGCAGCACCAGATCAGGCCGCAAAAGCTGCTCGTCAAGTAAACGCAAATTGGACATCAAAGCTGCCTCCGCTTAGTGCAGTACATCGCCATACACGAGAAGTTTCAGATCGCAACAACTGAAAAGAGAAAGCTGACGTTGCTGTCTTTTTTTTCTCGGAAATCTCTTTCATATATTTGCTCTGATTGTCCTCTGATTGTCCTCGCCTCTCAGCCAAGATGTACAGCATTTTTTCTAGACCTCCATCAGCGTGTTCACCAAGTCCTTAGAGCTTGTTCATTCCAGTAGCAGTGCAAGTTCATCCTGGAACGAAGTATAATCATTTTCGGTGTTTCAATTTGTGTGTATTTCCATTTTTCCGAAACGGATAAGCACCAATGTGAAGGGGCGAGACGGCAGGCGGAAATTACTGCCATTTACTTGCGACTTGATATTTGCCAACCTGTGGAATCGCTGTGGAAGCCTGTGAAGTCTGTGATGTTTGCTCAGATTTGTTTTGTTTTCTTTTTCTGGTACTCTCACAGTTTGTTTTGGAAACCTCGCAGATGTAGTACAAGGGTTTTCACCACGATCTTGCACCAGATCCCTCACAGCAAATCTTGCACAGCTCAAGTCACCACCACTATGATGGTCTCATCCGCGGAACGCCTGCTCATGGAATTTGACGGCTTGGATCTTGACGGCCTTGTTGCGCTTTCGTCGTCAGAATCTAATGGTAAAACTTCCAACAACACACTTCCACCACTCGTATCGGACAACACACCCAACACCAAACTCAGTAACCGCAACGAAGCAACCCCTCCTTCCCTCCTCCCCTCAAAAAACCTCTCCAGATTCAAGGAACTTCAATCTAAACTCACCGAATCCACCCTCCTCGTCTCCGCCCTTACCGCCGAAAAGCACCAACTCCTCTCGCAGTTAGATGCGGCGCTCAAGTCCCACGTCACAGAAAAACAGCGTCTTGAGCAAAAACTATCAGAATCAGCTTCTGCGGTTGAGTCCCTTCGTGATCAAACACAAGGGTTGCAAGAGCAACTTCGACGGGCTTTGGAGGATGTTCATGTGTTGAAGGGGGAGAAGCAGGCGCTGGAATGTAGGATCGAGAAGTACCGGGAATCGTTTCTGGGATTCAGGACGAAGATTGCGGACGAAGTTTTGGCTTTAAATTGTGTTATCGCTGAAAGGGATGCGAAGATTGCGGAGTTGGAGCAGAGCTGGAAGAACCAAGCAGAAATATCGGTCAAAGCTTTGATGGATTCGTTTGGGTTGGATCGCGACTCCGAGACGGTGAGTATTCAGGGGAGAGGGGATGTGGTGAATGTGGCGGGATTTGTTCGAGCTCTCACTCACAAGATCTCATACCGTCTAACACGGCAAGATCTGCGGACTTCTGCTCATATTTCCTCCTTTTGTTTTGAAAACAGTTCACCACTCCGTTCAAGAAACGCAAGCGTTCTGCCTCTGTCGACAAAACCAATGCATTAATGGCATCGTCGGATACAGCGTCATCGATGGTTGTCGACTCACCGATCGCACCTGCCGCGACTGCCACCTCTGGGCAATCCACGTCAGTTGAACGCACGCCCCTGGAATCCCATCAAGAGGCGGACCTTATGGATGATCCTGCTTCCCCAACTAAATTTCCGGCCACTCTCACCTCATTGCGAAAAGCCAACTCGTCACAGTCGCAACAATCCCAGACTCAATCGCAGCAGCCTTTTGACGAAACTCCCCACAAGTTTCCTGCCACACTCACTTCAACCCGATCGCAACGTCGATCTGCGAGCCCTGATTCGACTTTGAGCAGTAGCGAGAACGCGGGTCTTACCCTTTCTCAGAAAAATGGATCTACTGCAGCTACTCCGCAATTGAAACGCACCAAATCTGGTTCGAAATCTTCTGGGGGTTCTGGGTCAGGAGGTCCGCAAGGGCAACGTCATGGACATCACAAGAAGAATTCTACGCCGCATATCTCCAAGTCGGGTATGGGGTTTGAATTCAATCAAGACGGTTTTCAGGAGTCCCAGGCACGTTAAAATCCTTAAGACTCCTGTGTTGGCTATGGCAGACAAACCTTCCTCGGCATCTTCCTTCTATTCCACAATGTGAACATATGTTTTGGCTCTCAAAGTTGTTCCGTAGTTGAATTGGTGATGGAGAAACAGACCACGAAACAGGTACCAAATTCGCTCGTTGGAGGAAGTCTGCACGGCCAGGTCCCGCGCCTAAATCTAGTTTGCCCCTTGACTCTGATTATCAAGCGTCCTTCGGCACTAACGATATAAGGGGATCAATCCTACGGCGGACTGGAGTCCCACCAACAGCTGGCGAAATCCTCGAAAATTAGTTCTCCTATCTGATTGTAACCTTCCTTTGTCGGATGAAAGTTATCATCCCAGACCTGTTGGCGTTCTGCTCTTGTCAATCCATAATATGGGAAAGCCCTGGCAAGGTCGAAGGCGTGGAAGCGAGCATTCGTCGCGGAAGGTTTATAATTCAAGATGAGATCGTTTAAAATGTCGCCGTGACGCCGTGCCCCAGTTGGAGTGTTTGTTGAGACCGAGCATTGAGACCCGATGATCGTTAGCCCTACCACATAGGCCCCAAATTCATCCATCGCCATCTCGTAGCAGGTTCGCAATCCTTCCTCAAAGACGACTTTTGGGTCAGCCCCTCCGTCTAAGTCGTTGGTTCCGCCAAGGATGAAAACGACGTCAAAAGGTTCCCCCTGCAACTTTGCCAATTCGAGTGTTTTGGAAAGACGATTAACCATTCCAGGCACGGTGGTTTGCGAACCCCTGCTTCTGTTGATGACCCATTCGCCCGGAATCCCGCGGGTTGTGATCTGAACGGAGTTGTAAGCGGAGATGAAACGGGAATCGGCGGCCAGGCGGGTTTGGAAGGTTTTTGAGTATGGGTGGGAGGCGGCACCACCGTTCGTCCATCCGGAAGTTAGAGAATCACCGAAGCATAAGATTCGGAGGGTCTTAGCCGCTGTCGCCGTCGTTGTTTTGATGGCCGAGCTGTTCATGTCTTTGATCTCAAGCCACACTCGTCGAACACAGACCGCTCTTGCATAATTCTTAGTCCATGGCTTCAACCGCCTCCACCGACGCGGCGTCTGCCAAAAAGGATTCCCCCATCATCAACACCAAAGATCCGAATCGATGGTTCACATGTATGCCTCTGTAATGATCTTTTCATGCTTTGGATCCGTGCTTCTCTGCCTCGTTTGCGTTTTGATCAACTGTTGAAATAGGGTTGGTCTCATATATATCTTCCGGATTCAATTTCTCCCTACCTTTCTTTACATCCTCTTGGTCTTCTAAGATTACGAAAACAATTTCACCCCTTGGGATTCCCGCACCCCTTCTTCCCAGATCCTCAAGTATCTCTTCAGCCCCTGCGACCAACTCCCTGCACCCACATTCCAAGGCGATGGGTTCGCAGGACTGGATAAGTGGTCCGTGAACCTTGCACATCCTGATTACGATAAGATTCATAGTGGAGACCGTGGTTCTGGAAAACTGAAGCCGTTGGCGTTTGTTGCGAACTTGTTGGGGAAGGATGGTAGCGGGGGTGAGAGAGGAGCGGAGCGGAGTGGGAAGGAGGAGACGGGGATCGTGTGGCAAGGTGGGGAGAAAAAGGTGATGAATATTCATCGGTGTGAAAAGTGTCGACAGTGGAAACCACCACCCAAAGCGAAGGTGTTGGGTAAGTAAACGCGGTGGGCTTTGCCGTTAGAGTTGGCGGTTTTGGAGTGCTGTGGTAATAAGTCCATGAATCTTTGAGGAGGAGAAGGGACATTTATGCTCAATGCTCTTTTGGATCTAAACATAATCATTGGTTCACGTACAGAGCTTGCATGTGGAACAGCATCGACCTCTCTCTTTCTCGCCACAATCGGTTTCTCCGTCGCGGCTATGGACCTCGTCCCAACGCCCATCCGATCTGCCCGCGCACTAGCTCGCGAGCACCTCGGACTCACCATCGATACCTGCGCGCTGCTGGCCGCAGATCTTTTCGAAGCCCCTGCTGACATGGGCTTTCGATGGGCGCAAAAAATGGCACGAGAGCAGGAAGAAGACGACGAGAAGGAACGACAATCACGATCAAGCGAATCGAGGTCTAGGAAAGGGTCAAGATCGCGTTTGAGGTTGGGAACGTTGTTGGGGGCGGATGGCGAGGCTCCGAGCAAGGAAGAGAAGGAAAGGCTGGACTCTGGCTCTGTGCAATCTGCGGACGGACTGCAGGCATCGGGAAATGATGCAGGTGACTACGAGGATGACCGCTATGATCTCTGTTATGATTGTCAATGTTGGCACGTCCTCCGTCGTGACAACGAAGAGGCTCTTGTCAGCATTTACGAGCGTATGGTCAAACCTGGAGGGTTCCTATTTATTATTGCCGGTCGTGCTCCCAAAGATGTGTCGTCTGACGCAACCATCTCAGCGACTAAACCGGGTCCGGCAGTGTCGTTGATGGCGGCGGCGGAAGCCATCCGAAGTGGTAAGGTACCCGCCACTTCCGGACCTCCGAAAGTCACAGAAAAAGATATCCGGAAAGCGTTTAAGGAGGACAAGTGGCAAGTGGGATGGATTGCGGAAACTGAGTTAGATCGGACAGAACATTATGAAAGTCAGGGTGTTCCGTTCCCTGGATGGTGGGTATTGTTGAGGAGAAGGAAGGACTAAGATGTACAATGAGGCATTTAGGTTGCCTTAGTATTAAATGGAGAAATAGGCCGTGCCGTACTTCATCGCAACATATTTATTACTTGTCAAATGACAGAACTGCACCATTTCCTTTGTCCAAACATCACGACCGATACATCCGGTGTGGCTACCTCTATTAACTCTCTTCACTCCTCATTTTCACCTGGTGCAAGCACTCTTTGACTTTCCAATACTTCCGAGTGTGAGAAAATCGCACAGTCACTCTGACATGCCTTGACAAATCCAGACTCCCATCCATGGACATCCGTTCCCATCGAACCCAGATGCCTTGCAGCGTTTCGAGGGAACTTTGGTGTGAAGATATATTAAAATGGACCTAAATTAAATGAAGCTGGATCGTTCACAGACACCAATAATCCGTTGTTGGGAACCACACGAGTGTGTGTGAGAGGACATTTGGTTATAACCTTTGGTATGATGGAAGAACAATTTGTTTGGCGCCTTTTCGCAAACCCACATCCCGTTCGTTCTCTTTTCCACGACCACCCATATTCATCTCAGCTTTTCACATATGCATTTGCTTACTCGGTCGAAATCTGGGCTGTTCCGTTTCGAATAAAGGTGGATCGTTCAGAAAGTCATCCAAAGACACTGCCAATTTGACAAAAACAGAACAATGAGGACTCCTTACGCATTTGTTGGAATCCCTGCGACACTGCTTTTGTTACAAGGTACACTCTGTACAGAGGCGGTACCCGATGTGCAGAAGCTTACTACCATCATGCAAGATACCACTTTCTTTGAAAAAATCGGGTAAGATTGCAAGCAAAGTTGCTCTTCGTATCGCGGATCGAAAGATCATTCTATTTACGAATTCATGTCGGACCAAAAATGAATCAACAAGTGGCTGCAAACGCGCGTTCATCGACCACCCCGCAGCAGCACACATACGTCTCGCCTTCCATGACGCGGGGACATTCTCAGCATCAGACGGAACAGGAGGAGCAGACGGGTCAGTGCGACTGGAAGGTGAATTGTCGAGGAACGATAACCGATGGTTGAGAAATGCTGTAGAGTTTCTGCAGCCGTTTGCAGGGGAAGGAGTTTCGAGTAAGTCATTTTTCCCAAAGGTCGCATGGGGCAGGACGCATTGCCGAATACCTTCTGACTCTCCATGGTCTCTCCGTGTCATTACTCATTCTTCGATGCGGCATTTCCGCAGCGGCAGACCTTATCAACCTGGCTGCTATTTCGTCAACGCGGGAGTGTGGCGGGCCCAATATTCCTTTCTATGCTGGACGGGCAGATGCCACAATTGCAGATCCTGCAGGCAGGTTCGCGCCAAGTGACGCTAACGCCACGGTTGTTAAAGCTGCGTTTCTGAGGATGGGGATGACGGTGCGGGATGCTGTTGCGCTATCGGGTGCTCATACAGTTGGGTAAGTTCAAGTTTGCAATTCGTTTCAATCCACCAAAACTGAATGTCGGAAAATTGAAGGAAAAGAAAGGGGTTTTCACGTTCGCAAAAGCTCACACTTTGTCCCTTGTCTCCTGCAAATCATAGCGGAATGCGATTCTTCGATGCCAACCTGACAAGAGTCGAGTTCGTGCCATTCGATAGCACACCGGACGTGTTTGATAACCAGATTTTCAAGGAAATCTTGGATGGCACTGCAACGCAGATTTTCAACCTGGATTTGGCAAACGATCCAGAAACAAGACCTATCGTGGAGGAGTAAGTCAGCACTTTCTGGAAACGTCTTTTTCGGTTTTTCCTTGTACCCTTTCTCTCTGTTGTGTGGCAGGCGCTCTCATTTCTTGACATGAATTGATCCCGCCCGCCCGTTTGCAGATTCGCAAAGAACCAAAACGCCTTCTTCAAGCAATATGTCGAATCGTATACGAAAATGATGCAGTTGGGTGCACCGTCGCTGGAATCTATGACAAATGTTGATACGACGACCTTGAAAAAGTATGCACCATGCCGCTGATCGTAACTGTATCGGGCCAGTCAGGGACAAGGGCGACTACCAGTCTGTCGGCAAGATTTGGGTCTGCACCGTGAGGGGCTGTAGGGATGGGGTTATGTTCTGGGTTGTGCTGTTGAGAGTTCATGCACTTTTCAGATTTATCAGCCGGAAAAGGTGTTTAAAGTATTTTCGAACGAATTGCAGAACTCCGTACAGAACCAACCATTTGAACGAAGAGGAAGGGAAAATGATGTGTGACTGGTGTGTTGGTACGTCCGAAGCTGGCAATTTGCGACAGCAGGTTGTATGGCCATGATGAGGACATTTTTAAGGTTAAAAACTCGGTGTAACCTCAATTCAAACTCCGACCAAATGGGTGTTTGTAGTCTTAGACAGAAGGATGTCTATTTTTGCCTTCTCTGCCTTCTTCTGTGCAATATGTACGGATATACTGACCAGCTCCCAGTCGTCCCAAAGACTGGACCGAATCCTACGAGTCTCTACGAAACTTTCGGGATCGGCGGCAGTATTGGTGCATCCCACGAAAAGACCGTCCCATCATGTGCCCCCGAATAAACCGTCATCCCGTCCCGACTAACTGTTACCCCACCACCTCCAATTGACCCTTTATGCCCAGTGAATCTGCAAATAACGTCACCGGACGCAATATCCCAACCAAGGACAGTTGCATCTGCGGAACCTGCATACAGCACACGGGAATCCGGACTCACAGCGATCCCCTCCACCTGGCTTGAATGTCCTTGAAAAATGCGAAGGATCTTCCCTGTTGTCGCTTCCCATGCCAAAACGTTTGTGTCTCCGGACCCAGCAAACAGCGTTGTCCCGTCCGGACTAACCGTCACGTCCCCAATGATACCAGTCTGCCCTGTGAAGTTCCGGAGAATGACCCCTGTTGCCGTGTTCCAGGCAAGAATGCTCGTATCCCCCGAACCAGCGTACAAAACCGATCCGTCGGGACTCAACGCGATCGCTCCAACCCATTTCGTATGACCCGTGAAATTCCGCACCAAGTTCCCATTCAAGATGTTCCAAGCCAGCACAGTTCTGTCGTCCCCAGCCGCGTAAACCGTACGCCCATCGGGACTCACAGTGAGGCCTTCTACTATTCCGACGTGGCCTGTATAGTTTCGAGTCACCGTTTTTGTTGTTAGATCAAAACCCAGAACACCGCTCACGTCCAAGAAACTCATGAAAACCGTCCTTCCATCCGGACTCACAGCTACCCCTTCCACCGCGCTCGATTCCACTGTAATGTTGTGCAGCAGCGTCCCAGTCGTCACATCCCACCCCAGGACAGTGAAGTCCTCCGACCCCGCAAACACAGTCTTGCCATCCGGCGAGAGGATGACTTCACCCACTTTGTTCGTGTGGCCCGTGAAGGTTTGCTTGATCGCCGGGAACACAACCTGGGGTGCATTCGCGGATGGGCCTCTTGACGTAGACTCAGAGGTGGAATTGCGCCGAAGTGCTCCAAAGACGACTCCCAGAACTATTCCCGCGAGTAGCAGCAATCCAACCAAAGCAAACGCGAGCATAATCCACATTTTCCGCCGTCGGTCTTGGTTCTTGGGCACACCTTTAGCGCTTGCCGGTGAGGGCTTGTTGATTGACTCTCGGTGCAGGTTAGTGGTACCGTTGTCCGAAAAGTCCGTTTGTTGTCCTGTTGGCGGGACAACTACTATCATGTTGGAAGGGGATGCGTGCAAAGTAGTGGCATCGCTACCGCTGACTACGGAAGAAGGGTGTTCCGCCGGCGAAGTGATTGATGGTGACGATTGCTCTTGCGGTTGTTGTGGCTGCTGCTGCGCGACGCCGTTTTGGTAGAACTTGGTGTTGGGCGGCCATGGTATATTGGCTGCTGCGGCGGCGAAAACGCTGCTTGGAATGAATTGCGACGTATCAAGGTGAGTTTGATATGCCGGAGGTACGTTGAAAGTCTGGAGTCTTTGAAGCGCAGATTCTGGTGCAGCCACTGGAGGAAAAAGCACTGGAAACCTCGATGGCGATGAGGTTTCAGAACTAGTTGTGACACCACTAACAGACGTAATCGACGGTGATGTTTGCGATATGATGGACATCCTAGTTTCGGAGTTCACCGGTGTTATATGGTACAGGGTTTCAACGATGGCGTCGAATGTGGGTCGTTTGCTCGTATCGTGGGCCCAGCAGAAGTCAAGAAGCTGGATCATATTTCCTGGAACGTCGAGCGGGATTTGGTCGGCAAGATTCGGTCGCATGCCCCGAGCGATTGTTCGGAGATACCACTGATCCATGGACATGCCGGTGCCAAGCATGTCCTTGGGGTTTTTGCCATACGGACCCTTCCAAGTTAAAATCTCAGAGAGAGTGACGCCGTAGGAAAAAACATCACATGCAGGGGTAAACTAAACAGGGAATCGAAAAAAATGTGATTAGAAATCGCTTCAAAAAATGGATCGCATCCACACAGCAATTTATCCCCTTACTTTTGGGAGATTGTTCGCATCCGAAGGATCTAGCTCAGGAGCCTGCCAAAACAAGGTGCCGGGCGACGTTCGAACATAGAGCTTGGACGAGTTCCTCCAAACCGCGAGCCCAAAATCGGTGATTTTGGCGTCAAGATGTTCCGTGAGCAAAATGTTTCCTCCTTTCGGTGCGGGAAACGTGAAAAGATGTTTATCAATGTTGAGTGAGATGTGTACTCTCTCAAATCACCCCTTCACAACCCTCCACATAACCTCAGGCCCCCCATTCTTAGGTACCTTTTAGATCGCAATGGAGAACCCCATTCGCGTGCAAGTGCGCCATTCCCATCGCTACTCCGGCGGCGATCTTGCATAAAATGGGCCAAGACGGTATTGGGGTGGGGTTCGTGATCATATAGCTCCAGAGTGACCCGTTTTGTGCGTATTCGAGGATTAGGGCATAGTCTCCGGGATGATCCACGAGACCGTAGAAGGCGATGACGTTCGGGTGTGCCTTCAGGGTCTTGAGAACGGCAACCTCCCTTTTCAGATCTGATACTTCGCCGGCTAAGGAAGGTTGATACGTGAGGCGCTTAACAGCCACGGGAACGGTGCCCAATATCCCTTTTCGAACGGTACTGAAGGCGCCGCGGCCCAAGTGTCCATGGAGGCTGTTGTCAACGGTGATGAGGGACGTTGGGATGAGGCAGGTGAGGTCCTCGTCGACGTTCTGATTGTTTTGGTCTCCGCATAGCTGACCGTTCGATGGAAGTATATGGGATTCGCTTGTTGGTGGTGAGGAGATGTTGGTAGGGTGGGAATCGATGAGGTGATAAGCAGTTTGAGGCGGGGCGGGAGACGCGAAAGACGCGGGAGAACGGGGAGGAGCCGGAGCAGCCACGGTGGTTTGGGGGGCCGCGGCAGCAAGAGGAGGGTAGACGGGTGGCGGATGAGAGTCAATGAGGTCCATGGTCTTGTCGGCGTCGACGTGATTTTCCATAGGCGAGCGCCCGAGAAGGAAGTGCCGGGTTTTTTTTTTGTTTTCTTGGGACCCTGGGAAGATCCCCGTCTGTGATCAGGCCTGGGACTCGTCTCCAGAACCGTGAGCGGGGAACTGAGACTCTGAGTCATTTAGGCAAATTTTGTTTCCGAATTGGGAAGGTGCTGAGTTTGATTTTTTCAAGGCGGTGAAGTCTGGGTGAAGTCCCAAGAATTCAACTCCGACACCACTCCAACCCTCTCTCTGTGCGATTTCGACTCAACCTACGACTTCCACCTCAACCTTTCCCTTATAAACAGGAGAATGAACAGACTCAAGGCAGGACTCGAGTGGTCGGGATGGAGCGAGTCTAAGAGATTCTTTTGGAACTAGCACATTCGAAAGTTCTTGCACATCGAGTACGTAGGCATGCATAATTGGTTGCCTATGAGTATGCACATATTTCATGCTCAAATCTCAAATAAACAACTATCGAAAATACCGAAGATGATTCAGTTGTAGAAGTAGTTGGTTCGGTTGAGGAATCTTCTCAAACGCAGACTAACGCAGCTCAAGAGGCTACAAAACATTACTCGGCGATTGAAGCTATGTTGAGCAAGCCTCGCTTAGTCGGTATGATCGAGTGATTAAGTTGATTACTTCGGAGCTGCCTTCGGAGAAGAAGAGGTAAGTGAGTTGAATAAATTATCTGACCACCAAACAGTCTTCAAATGTGAAGTTCCCTCTTTGAGGCCCTCTTCACGTCCCCATCTCCCTCAGCATGTTCGACACCTGGCCCAAGCTGGTCAGACTCTTGTGGCACATTGTCAAACGTTGTGGCGCAGGATCCACTTTTTCTTTTTGAATTATTTCTTGTGAAAACGTTATATGCCAGAAACGAGAGAAACGTCTTCTGCCGACACTAGCGCTCCCGCATGGTTTCAGTCTCAATATCCTGTCAGTACACCCCCAATATGCCTCCATTAACCACGAACGAATGGACCAGGTAAGTCAGGTGAGTTGACACTACAGTGCGTCGATAACGGACACTTATGAATACCTGAGCATGAAAGAGAGCCTTATCCACAACACGGTTGGAAGCTCGCAAAACACCATACGCATCTCTTACCCCTGCACTGCCTGTATTGATGGGTAAATGCAGTTTGTAAAGGATGCCAGAATAAGTTTTTACCTGTATATTTGCTTCTTTTAAACAACATTGCGGAAAGGCCCCTGGCTTCGGTCATGGTCCTGATGCTGTCAGTGTTGTGCCAAAGAAGTACATTTTTCGACAATGGATGTTATTCTGGGAGCTGTCATTGCTTTCGTTTTTTGTGTGCGAGAAAAGAAGTGTATGGCATCTTTTAACAGCGCGAAGATTGCGGGGTCGTGTTTCGGAGCGCCGAGGCAAGGGCGGGTGCGATGAAATGGTGCACGTTTTCTGATGGGGCGAGGTCGCTCATTCAACCCGTCTCAATTGACATGCTGTTGTCGGATTGCACTAATTCGGCATTTTTCCCATACGAGGAGTGCACTGTGACTTATCAACATTCTTCAACCCCACCGCCTCCATCACCGAAGAGAAGCTTAGAACATTGCCGCTGCTAACAACCGAAACAGGAGGTCGCGGTGTTGGAGACATATCGCCCGTTCCGTGGGCTCCGTCGTCGTCCATGAAAAAGAGTTATGCGGAGGTCAAGGTCGGTCAAGTCGATGTCAGTCCGTCGTCAGTCCACCCGTCCATGAAAAGAGTCCAAAAGGTTCATCGATGAAAAGAGTCCAAAAGGTTCATCGATGCACCCAACCATGCAAACGACACAGATGTGGGATTGAAGAGCACGAATGCAAATGATCGGAAAAAATAAGGATATTTGAAAGGATGTGATCTTTGATCTTTGATCAAAAGGTCGGACCTGCGCAGGGCAATTCCGGAGAGTCTGTAAGCGTCCAATCTCTATTTCGAAACCTGTTCGAAACTCTCGTGTTCTTTTCCTTCTGTCGTTGTTCATATGTTAAAGTAAATGATGTGATTACTGTAAGAAGTTTTAGATAGACTGTGGACGCTACCTAGTCCACCATATACTAGTGCTATTCGACAAAAGAGCCCATGGGAAAAGTGAAAATAATCTCAAACAACGAACAACGAGACAACGAAAGACAACGGATGTTTAACGAACAACGAGAATGAGACGGGATTTAGTGATAGGCGGGTGACTGCCAAGGGTAGGAAAAGAAGCGAGCTATGCTGCGACAAGCTCAACATAAAGGAATTCCTTCCCTTCAATTACCCCCTCTTTGTGGCAGTACGTTTGGCGTCTCCGAGACACATAAGCAGGATGAAAGAAGAAAGACGTGAGAAAATACTATTTAGCTTTACATGATGGAAACTTCAGCAGATTCAGACGCAACATGGGCTGTCCCGACCATCGTGACGATCAATGGAGTCGCTATCCTCGCTAGCGCCATTTTATCGATTCGGAGCGCGTACCGTCTCCACCAAAGACCCAAAGCTTGCACCAAACACAACTCCATCCTTCTCTGCATGATCGCCCTCAACACCGTCGCACTCATCGTAAATATACCTACCGCATACCACTCTACCTGTACGGATCCTCAGTATGGTGGATGCGTTACGGATTCGCGTTCTTCTTCTTGTTTTGCAACACGTGGGCGCTTGTGGACCGATTCGCAATGTTTCGGCCGGTTCTGCAGTACGATAGGAGGTGGTTGACGCGGTGTGAGGCATTAAACGTGTTTTCGGCGGTGGCTGGATGTGTTGCAATCGGGGTCGGGAGGATTGATAATGTAGCTGTGAGGAATGTGCAGACGGTCGCGATTTTAATCGCGCTGTTGTTTTTCTGTGCTGTGGAGATCGCGTTGCAGATACAGATGGTCCAGGCGATTTTGTCCAAGAAGAGGTGTTGGTAAGGTCGAAGAGCTATGTATGGGCCGACTACCGGTTTCAGTCTCTCACGCCATCTACGGACTGATACGAATCCTGATGCACGTACCATCGAACGCAAAATCGAGGCAAATATCCACCCCAACAGCAACAGCACCGCCGACAACAACGCGGCCAAGAAGAACAACCGGGTATCCTACCTTAAATTTGGCACCTTAGGGAGCCCAGTCAACGGAACGATCGCCCGGCCCGCCAGCGCCAGCGAGGCCCTTACCCTAACTCGCGCTCGGAAAATCCAGTACATCTTCCTCCTCAGTTCACTCATCTTTTTCGCACTGTTGAATCTGATCGCCCACCTGATCACATCCTGGTTGGACACCCGTTTCCGCAACTACATCGACGGATTCGCGACGGTATGGGGCGGGTTCCACCATTGCATAGGTTTCGTGCTGCTGGATAAGTTTCGGCACTTATCAAAGGTTGGAACGGGGAGCGGGGCGAACACGCTGTTGACACGAGGGTCGGCAGCGGGTGGTTTGAATGCTGAAACGACGAAGCAGCCACAGTTGAGCCCGTTGAAAGTGTCCACAAAATTTGGAGGCAGTAAGGTGGACAAGGGCGACGGCGACGAGGAAGGTTTCCCTAGTGTCCGACCGGAGTTCTGAACTCCGACGAAACAGCTGCTCGAATAAATTATCATCATTCAAACTAATCAACCCAGTTCACATTCGTTTCTCAGCAGCACGCTGCAACATGGAGTGATGGGCCGAGTGATGTGTAGTTGGGTGGATCAGTGAACTGCAGTGCTTGTTCTGAAGTTACTGATCTCTCTGACTGGCATGTATGGACGCGACGCTGATAGGTTACTGAAGACGAAAGACATTTATTATTTCAGAACCCAACGGAGCAGCTGTCACGGTCATGGAAGGTTGTTCTCGAAGCACGCAAGGGTTTTGAAGAGTCTGAGGCAAGCCACTTTGCGTTGATTCCCTCAACCCCTTTGGGAACCATGCAAACTGATGAGTGATCTATCGAGTAGGTGTTTGAGTGTTGACGTAGAGGACAACACCGCAGGTTTGGAGATGAAATAAGCAGTGGCGACGGACGCGGGTGGCGCGTGTCCAACCGTATTGTCGTCAACCAACCGTCAACCACTTCACCTTATGTAAGTATTTAATTGAATTACTTTTCAGGTCAGTTCGTAGAAAGTCGGACCCATGTGAAAACTCTTCTGACATTGTTTCAAACCAGTAATGCCGAGAATGGACTTTAAGTCGAGGACTGTGGTTTCCAAAAACCACGCCAATGGCAGACAGAAGAAGCAGAACAACCATCGCAAAGAAAGCCAGCTTTTGGGGGGGAAACTCAGAGCAGAGTACGAGCCTGAGCATTGCAAATGGTACATCCTGCGGTCGATCCTGCGGACGAGGATTACACTGCGACCAAAATATCTCACATCTGTGGGACTTTGTCATATGAATCATGAAACTTTGCCGTCCCCTGGGATTGTTCCTTTCTGGCTGCTGAACTTGTTGGCTCTGCAAGTAGTCGAAACTCCCACCCCATCGCTCTTCCATGTCTTCCACACCGCAAGATCAAGAAGCAGATCACAAGCAGGATCAGAGGTGGGCTTCACGGCAGCTCCGGAAGCCTGCAGCAACAAATGCGGCGCCATTTGAAAAGGCCAAAAAAATTTGGCGGGAAAAGAAGCGGAGCAGACCACATCAAGAATGGATAATTCAATTGAAGCACCGCTTCATGGCCACCACAGTCCCAACAACCCCTTCCTCTCTGCTCCCTCACTCCTCTTTTTTTTTTCAATCTCAGCTGGCTGCTTGTGTCGACCTTGAGACTCATTGGGAGTCCAAGATTCATCCAAGAATAGATCTGGCAGTTAGCTGGGCAGAGTCTGGGTTGAGTCTGGGTATAGATAGTTGACCTGTTGATGACACGCATATTTGCAAGGGCGACCGCCACAGTCAAAATCCTACGCATGTTGATAAAGAAGGAGGTTTCTCTCTGTGCAGTGGATTGAGAGGATGGAGCGCGCACATGTGTTTCCTCTCGTGCAGTTGAAAGTCTCCAAAGTCAGCTCCAAAGTGGTCAATATTGAAGGCAGCAATTGAGTTGATGGTCTGGCTACGGTCAATGTGACAACTGTGACGGCAGACCAGCTCACCTGTTTGTTTGTGTGTGGTCACTCAGGTGTTCCGCTTGTGTTCGGGTGCTGAATTTTTGACCCTTGGCAAGTCCTTGCGGGGGAACCACACCACAGCGCTCATCCCGGGACACGTCTCCCGAACACTAACAACAAACAGACCTCTCACCTCTTATCTCGGAGTCACTCCTCCTTAATACTCAGCAGCTACACGGCGGAGTCTGAAAACACATATTCTCTCAGAAAGAACCTCAGTCGCTTCAAGCGCCAAGAAACACAATGTCCAAAGCGCCTCGCTTCAACCCGATCGTTGCAGCGATCTTCATTTACCTCTTCTCGGCGGCATACGCCCTAACCCTCAACCTCCCTCCCCTGGCAGCCCACGAATCTATCGCAACACCAAACGGTCTGTTCATCGTTGGGGGTTACAACCAGGCTGCCCTGAACGCGAACGCCAACGGAAATGGAAACGCCCCGAAACCGGTCGGATACTTTGTCCGTTACGATGCATTCGGCACCGAGAACGCCGAAGCTATACTGGCGGGGAACGGGGACTCGGTCTATGATACCGCTTGTGCTTATGACCAAGCGGCGGGGCAGGTTCTATGTGTCGGTGCGTTTTTTTCCACCTTTCAGAGTCGGGGACACAAGTGGGATTGATTTTTGGAGATGAGTGGTGGACTGAGTGAATCGAAGGCCATGTTGTAACTGCTTGCTAAAGAAACTGTGCTCTTCGTCTCTATCGGTTGAATTCATAGGTGGCCGTTTGATTCCTGTCGAGGGATCTAACTCTGGACACTCGACAAACAAAACCCTTGTCTTCTCCGTCCAACCGTCTAGTTCCTCCTCGAACGGATCTCCAGCTCTCCTTCATGAACTATCGGCTTCTCCATATAACCCGTCGACCACCGGTCACCGTGCCGTTTACATCAATGGCCAGTTCTACGTTTTCGGTGGAGAATACCAAACAAATGACAACAGTACTAGGGTCTCGTCGGACCTGGCGGTGGTTTCACTTCAGGGGGATGTCAAGGAGGCTGTGTTACAGCCCGTCATCACCCAAGACGGCGGGAGCGATCCTGCCCCTGCTCGTGCGTTGCACTGCTTGGTCCCGTATGACGACACTAGTTTCATTGCGTTGTTGGGCGCCAGTGGGGATGTTGGGCCCAACGGACCTGTCGTGAGGTAAAAGTCAAGTCTTGGAATATCCAAAGTACTTTCCATCTCGTTTCCAGGCAATTTTCTCACATACTTTCTCCTCGCTCTACTGTAGCCATAACGATATATACCTCTTCAACACGAAATCAAAGTTGTGGCGGCGCCTGGCGACATCCTCCGATTCTCAGATCCCACCTCTCCATTCTGCAGCGTGCACAATCTCGACAGCATCTTCCTCTTCAAAGACAATCTATGTATTTGGTGGCGTTGCAGCCGCTCCCTCATCATCGTCATCGACGAATTCATCTCAGCTCACCAATGCTATTTGGCGCCTCTCGCTGGATCCGCTTGCTGATGCAGCTACCAAATCATCCAACACGTTGTTGAAATGGGAGAATGTGAGCCCGCACAATCCGGCCGGTTCTGTATCGGATGCGCTGGTGCCTGTTCCCAGACGTCGCGCCTCTGTTAACGTTGTTGGAGACGGGAGCTTGTTGGTTGTTTTCGGCGGATATCTGAGCGAGAAGGCTGATGTCAGCGTTGTAGAAACTCAGTAAGTAAATTGGTGAATCGGATAGACGGATGAGGTTTATGCATGGCTCAAAGACCGACATGGTTTCTGACAGCGCCAAATCCTTTTCCGTTCTCATGATTTCCAGGTCGACATTTTATTACTTTGATCTGTGCACATCGAAATGGATCCCGAAACCCTCATCTTTGACATCTGCGCAATCTTGTCGCCCTGCTCAAGCAGCTACACCGGCCACCACACTGGCCATCGTCGTTACCATGATCGCCTTGATTGGCGCTTTTGTATCAGCTTACTTCCTCATCAATCGCAAACGTCTTCGTCGCCGGGTTTATGGACTTGGTTGGCAAGATACCTCGACGGCCACAGCAAGCTGGTGGTCAGCTGACGAGAAATCGGGCGGCAAATCCCCCAATGCAACTATGGTCGCAAACTCGTCCTCGGTCACTGTCAGCATTGCACCTCCTCAGCCCACACCGTCGATCAAAAGCAAACGGAGCAGCAAAAGAGCTTCGCAACCACTACCCCCCGCACTGTCTATTGGGCCCGGTCTGACCGTTCCCAAAGCCTCGTACACCACGAAGGGGCCCAGCCTTGCCCCCCGCTCGCCGCGCTTGGGACCTTTGTCTGCGACAAATCTGCTTGAAGCTGGCATGAACAAGTTCTTCTTGGGTCCACCTTCAGCAATAGTTGGCGGTGGAAACAGCGGAGGATTGCCTCGGGTGGTGATGAGCGAAGGTGTCGGAAATATGCCCATGACCCCCATTGCGACTACCCACGGAACGGGCCTTCCAACCGTTGGTCCCTTGATGTCCATCGTATCCGCCACAGCCGCAGCGGCCGTGTTAGCTGATTCGGCTTCACGAGCTGATGCTGTTGACGCATATGCTGCACACCGTGAGCAGATGTATGCATTCGCGTACGATTTGCTCCGTGTGGTCCAGAGCAGCGGTAGGATCGAGCGTTTACCCGGTCAAAGCGTCTTCGCAACGTTCTTCAAGGACTCGGCAGCGTCTCTGACCGCAACTACAGCCAAGGCGGGAACAGCTTCGGATGGTGGCCTCGCCGGATCTGAACATGCGGATCGTTTTGCCATCCACCACATCTTGTCGCGCTCCATCCACGACTCGCTCTTCAAGCCGCTCGGGAACCATTCGCTACTGACCGCGTATGTCTCATTCTTGGCAGCGCGCAAGGAGCTGCATGCTCACTTGGATCCCGTGACCACAGCAGCCAACGGGAACTCATCTGATGGATCTATCCCACCACCAACACCATCAGTCGGTGCGGACACCATCTCGGATCAGGAAGTCTTGAAAAAGATGCGGGACCATCTTGCCTGCCACCTCGGAATTTACATGTCCCACACAAACAACAACAACAGCAACAACAACAACTCCTCCGTCGCGTCCTCGATCCTCCAGCACAACCCATTCTCCTCCACAGCGGCCAATGAGCGTATGGTCAGGGATAACCCACTTGCGGAGTATGTTCAGGCCGCAAAAGCGTCAGTTCGCTCGGCGTTGTCGGTTGTCATTCCAACGCGGTACTGGATCGCGGGGGCAACTGCCTCCACATCAACCTCATCTAACAACACTAGTGGTGATGCCGCCACCCAGGATAATGCCGACTCGGATCTTGAATCCCACCTCAACTCACTTGTGTGGTCCGCCGTGTTGACTTTCCTGCAAGTCAAGGCGTTCGACCCGGCGTGTGTGCTTTTGTTCCCGAAGAGGCGGTCCATGTTTGAGGCGGAGGTTATGGAAGTGGAGGGTGGGAGTGGGAATGGTGAAGAAGGGGCTAACGGGAAGAGAAGGAAGATTGTTGCAGCTTCGGGAGACGCGGTTGTGTCGAAGGGGGTCGTGCTTGTGAAAGCTCCAGTCTGGGTCGAGGGTTGAGACGACCCTTTCTTCTCTTTTTCTGACTGTAAGCGAAACCGCTCCCATTCGTCTAATCTCATCCGCCGGAACAAATCAAACAAAGCGGGGACGAAGCGGGCTCGAGAGCAATCGAGTAACTGCACAGCGGGGGAAGCGTAGAAG
>JADGJF010000307.1:0-24145 GCA_027596845.1 Quaeritorhiza haematococci | reverse complement strand
CCCCCTCCCACATTGACACAACCCTTCAGAGCCGTAGGCTCATGCTCATGTGGCGGAGCCACATCATGATGTGCCAGGGCCATGACCCTGGCTCATGCCCCTTCAGCGCATGATCCTTTCAGGTCATGAAGAGCGTCAGCAGAGCTGACCACACCCAGTGAACGTGTGAACTCACAACCATTGATGCGCGAAGGCGAGCCAGAGGCTCAGCACCCCTTGAACGTCGAATCTAACGTGTTTTTCCCCATATATAGGCCTTCGCGAAAATTATCAACCGGAAGATTGCCTTCAAAGGCAAGATGTTCCACCCTGAACGCGACACATGCAATTGCTATATCGTTTATGAAGATGCCGAAGCGCTGGAGGAAGCCGCAAAATTGAATGGGACTGTGTTCATGGGCAAACATTTGCGTGTTGATCGGGCTACTTCGTCAAAGGTATGTGTTGGCGTCTGATACCCGTTAATTTCAGGTCTGCGCTACATGGGAAATGTCCATGGACATGATCCAATGTGATTCAGTTCCAGCTAATGACACGCATGAACCTTCCACCATCTTTGTGTTGATACCTGTTCACAGGAGTCGTATGACACGAAACGTGCCGTTTTCTTGGGCAACCTCCCGTTTGATGTTGCCGAAGAAGATATTTGGACCTTCTTTGAAGAAAGAGTCGGTGAAGTCGGTGCGTATCCACTGGTCTTTTCAGGGTTGCATGCTCTGTATGCCGGTTCCATGAATTCGTGCTAAATATTCAAATCTTGTCTACCCCTTTCGTCCAATGAACCAGAGTATGTGCGGGTCATTCGAGATAGGTAGGTTGCTCCCCGCGCCCATTTTTGCTTCTGATCGTAAGCTTTCATGCACCACCATTCAGAATTCTAAAACACACCTCCATCCCCATCTCTTGTTCCTCTGCCCACCTAACCTACAGTGTGACGAATGTCGGCAAAGGGTTCGGATACGTCGGATTCAAGGACCGCGCATCCGTAGGGCTTGCTTTGAAACTCAACGAACAGGAGTTCAAGGAACGTCAGCTGCGTGTGGAAAGATGTAGCAAACGGCTTTCTCAGGGACAGAAGGTACGCTTTTCTTGTTTATAGCCAACATTTGGGGAGATGGAAAAAACAGAGCTCGCATGGACTGCATCGAGACTCTTCTAAGATGACTATGTCGACTTACGGAGTTTTTCCCACTACTTCTGCTTTTTCTTTACGAATCCACGAACCCCAAAAACTATTGCAGAACGCTCCGGCTTCCTCGCGCAGACAACCAGTTCGGTTGCCGAAACTGAAGGGCAAGAAGCAAAACCCCGCTGTTGCGAGGATTCAAGCCAAAAAGAAGAAAATGAAGAGAAAGTGAAATGCATAGGGACTTGAGTGTGGATGCGGAATGTGGCGAGTCGCTAAATTATGTTAGATGTATTGAGTGTGATAGAACGATCCGTTGGTCGTATCCTTTCAGTGGTTTGAGGTGCATTTTTTGGTGATGAAAGCGCTTTTGCACAATGATGTATTTATCACTTTACTATACTCACAGAATGCATAGTACACTTCTGAATTCTATAAAATCATGAGAAATTGTTCAGGCGAAAATCCCTTCTAGTCCTCAATCAGAAAACTGCAAATCCGATTCAAATTGCCATTGCAAAGGCCTCGGCGATTTCCCCGTCAGAACATCCCACCCATTGTAGGCGAGGAGGTTCACTGTGTTGTTCGGCAACCCCGAGATCTTTCCCGGCGTTGCCAAATCGACAACAGTCTTGTAAACTCCATCGGCGGAGGCAAAGGATGCACGACCAAGAACCAACGCCATAATCCCCGACACGTGCGGAACGGCCATCGACGTCCCCGACAGCGTTCTCGTCCCATTATACGGCGCCGTGGACACAATATCCACCCCCGGCGCCAATATCTCCACACATTTCCCCACGTTCGAGAAAGCAGCCAAGGCATCCATCGCAGTTGTGGCGGATACGGTAAACGCTCTGGCCGCTCCCGCAGGAGAAACGTTACATGCATCAGCTGCGTAGTCGTTTCCGGCAGCGACAACGAAGGGGATGTTTCGAGCAACAGCAGCATTGACGGCGTCATCCGCTGCGCGATTTTTTTCCCCGCCGAGCGACATGCTGGCAATACTTTTTCCTGGTGGGGCGTTTTGGGCTACCCAGTCGATGCCAGCAATGCTAAACCCGGTAGGATGGAAAGGATGGAAATTGGTTTCGGATAGCTCACCAGAAATGTGCGAACAAAAAGGAACTGGCGAGGAGTTGGGAGCTTACACAGTAGAGTAGGATCCGCTGCCCCCAGCGCCGAGAACCTTGACGGCAACGATCTTGGACTGTTTCGCAACGCCATAAGTTTTGCTGCCGATTGTCCCGGCGGTGTGGGTGCCTTTTTCCAAGACGATTGATCAAGGAGGAAGGTGTCAAGTTTGACTTGTGATTAATGGCTCGGACAAAATGAAAAACACAACAGAAGAAAGTCGAATTCAAAGACAAACAACCCAAATTTTTTGAGGTTCAGAGCTGGGGGGAGAGAGTAGTACCATGTCCATTTTCATCAGTATTGACTTCGTCGACAAGATTTGCTCCCCAAACGGCACGACCTTCGAAATCGGGGTGGGTTATGTCGATCCCCGTGTCTGAGGAACATTTGAAGAATGGGATTCAGTATATGGATGGGGAAGAATTACGCATCAGGGTTAAAGACAGATATACACACTCAACAACTTCATTCCTTACCAATAACATATACCGAAACCTCCCTCTCCACTCTTGGATATGTATAAACATCTGGCAACGGTAAATCCCTCTTGCAAATGCGTTCCAATCCCCACGATGGCGGGTCCTGCTGAACCCCAATATCACCCCGATCGCCGTCGCCGCTGCTCCCGGCGGCAGGCACAGGTTGCTGCACCACGCTCACGAGTCCATCCTTCGTAACGTACTCGACCACGTCAGACCACATATCACTTGCGACTTTCTGTAAAATGGATTCAGGAGCTCGGGCGGCGTAGCCCATAAAAGTGGGGCCTATGTTGAAGTGGTGGAGGATTTGGGGTTTGTAGCCGAGACGTGATGTGCGAGTGCTGTCGGCTAGCTCTTGTTCAAGCCAGGTGATGTGGTCCACTGATTGCGTAGATGGGATGATGAGATGTTGAGCATTGAACATCAGCCTGGGCGTGGTAGATGTTTGTTTCTCGTAGAACTGATGCAAGAGTAATTGGGCGATGACTTACCTAAGCGCGCACTAGGCGGAGAACTGGGATTCGCTCGCATCTTCACAATCCACTGCTCTTCAACAAAGCGCGCCGATTGATCTTGGGGCGGCGAGGGCAGTGATGACACCGAAATGGCTGAACCAATAGCCAGGACGGCGAGGTATAGGACTTGTGCGGAGCTCAGCATCTTTGCAGTAGTCTTCATGCAGGATCTTTCGAATGGAGTTCAATGGAAGCTTCTTATGACTACTTCAATAGTGACGGTTGTCACCCATTTCACCAAATTGTCCCCACGCAAATCTAGGGAAGAGTCATGCGTCACAAATCTGTAGGGCCATCAGGATCACCTCAGGATCATTGATCACATGTATGAGCTGAGCTCGGAGGGCTGTTCCCACTCCCGCCCTTCCCTCACGATCAGAGCAATCAGAGGAACGACGCACGGACCTTTCGAGCATGAAAGACCTGAACAAAAACGTTTGCGACCGACACAAAAGCGCAGTAGCCAGGTAGCGATCATTGCACCTACTTGGGCACCCACCCATCTTGGCAGATTGTTCAGACTTGTTCAGGTTCGCACTCAAAAACGCTTGCACAATCGAAAACCCAGAAGCTCGCAGTGGAACATGCCAAGTTTGGAGGCGGCGGGGCGGTGCTTCTTCTATTATAAAACCTACTGAGACGCGAATGTCTTGCCGAGATTCGAAAACCACCATTCATTTGTGCCTGAACTTGGCGGGGCTTGAAAGTGACCACAGGCGCGGATCCGTTGTGCTGGGGCTGAGCCTGGCCTTGTCGGGGTTGTTTTGATTGGCTAGACATAGGGCTTACAATGGCTTTGTGTAGGAACAATCTTCCAGACGTTCTATGACCGGTAGCAGCCAAGTCCAACAAGACAAGACAAGTTCACTGCGTCCAGACCACCAGGCCTGCAGACCAGCGCGTCCTTTCGCTCCTCCGGTCCTTCTTGCCTCTTCCCGACTAATAAAAACCCCATCTTTCTTTGAGCTTGGTACGCAATTCCACCCCACAACGCGAACAAAACAAACAATGGCCCGCGCAATCTCGGTTTTCCTATTCGGTTGTCTCTTATCCCTCGCCGCCGTTGTCGACGCTGCCCGCGTCCTCAACGTAACCCGGACAGAACGCCGTATCGCTGTTCGGTCCTTCAACGATGCTGACAACAGCAAGGCTCTATTTGCTTTCATATTTGGGGTCAATGTGATCCCCCACATCCGTGTTAGCTACTTCAAAACTGCTACTGATTGTGAGTTTTGTTTTTGACTAATAAAATTTTGAATGTCAAGATAATGTGGTTGTTGTTTTGAGCTTGAAAATTGAAACGATAATCCAACTAATGTGCCCAAATTTCTCGTCTCTTTTCTTGACTGACAGCTGATGACAAGGTCGCATTCACTTGGCAGGCCGGTCTCCTCGGCGTGGTGGAAGTGAACGACACCATCACTGCCGCTCAATCACAGTCCCGGATACTCTTTTTCAACAAAGGAGATCAATGGTCGCCCATCACAATCTCAAACGTCACGAACGACAAGGGGCAAGTCCTTCGCCAAGCTGCTACCACCTTCACCGAAACTGGCTCGCAGTTCTCCTGCAAGCTTACAGCCAAATTCACACCCTTGAGGGCTGTTTACAACAATACCACCCTACGCCCTGCTTCAGTTAAATACGACGTTGAGATCAATAATTTCCCATACCAATACGAGAACTCGAGACTCCTTTTCGTCAAAGGGTTCTTCTCCGCGGGGGCCCGCGCGTTCGCAAACGACTCGTCGCTAACAGTGGGCGACACTGGTTACTACAACTGGGTGTCCTCCTGCGAAACCGACAAGGGCAACGCGACAATCACCGCTGAGAAGACATTATACCCCGAGACCTTGTTCTTCAACGCGACAGGTGGATTGCGCGGTCGAATTGCTGCTGGTGCTGCTGCAGGCGTTGTTGGTGAGCTTGACCCACCGGGAAGTGGGAAAGAGACTTTGGAAATTGGGTTTTATGGGGTTGCTGGGTTGACGGCGGGAACGCGGCCTGCCCGTATTTTTTGGGATCCTGAGGTGGGGGTGTCGGTTCCGGTGGAAGATGATGGCAAACCCACATCAGGAGCATCTACTATGGGACACCGGCTTTCGATGTTGTCGGTTTGTGTCGCTGTGGTTGTTACTGCGTTTGGTTTGATTTGATTTTCTGATTTGAAAGCCTTGAGCATGATCGTTAGCGCTCGCTTTATCGAAGTTAGATTTTATAGATTCCCGAAACTCTTTTTGGCCCAGCATTTGGCCCGTCATCATAGTACATTTTGCTGCAATACAATCAGTCAGTTCGCACTTTCGTTTGCCAGACCTAAATCCAGTTACTGAAGCCGTGTCATTTCAGACGGGGCCATAGCATGTATATTCTGTCTGCCCCAGCTTTTCAATAACTTTCATGCTAGGACCCTGGGCTAACCCGCTGAAAAAAGAAAGGGTTGTCCATCTGACATCGAAACGTCGACGGACAAGTAACGAAGCACACAGCAGAATGTGATTTTGGGATGGATGTTGCTTGGCATTTGGACTTTCCAGGATGTAACTGAGCGTGTTTGTGAGAGTCAACTCATCTCACATTCGTTTGCGTTGGTAAAAGTGTAGTCGCATTTAGGAATGTGCGCCGAAGCTCAAAAAGAATTGCCCGCATTCCACAGTCGGCGCCGATGTCTCATGACCTCCTCCAGCGAATCGAGAAATTCACCACCCCAGGAAAAAAGCGGATATATGAATAGTCAGGTCTTGTTTGTTCTCCAAAGAGATTGCCGGGAATAGCATGAATAGCAGACTTCCAGGCCCTAAGTCTTCGCAAACGTTTTACTATAGTATCCTTGCAGTTTGACTTCTTTCCTTCTCCCAATACAGTTATTCTGATACTATATCTGCTTCGCAGGTTTTGATCCATGATTCAAATGCAAGAAGAGGGACCGGATCCTTAACCAAAATCTGGAATTGAAGACCCACGTATACCAGTTATTGTTTGCCACCATGATTCTCGTTTCTTCAAACTGAGTTCAGTATTTTTTATTCAAAATACTCTATTTTGAGACCCCAACATACAATCTTAGACTAGTCTCGTCTATTCAAGCAGTAACCTACGGCTACGCTATCTCACATCTGGAAAGAAGCAACACGAATGATAATAAAGCAAGTGAATGTTCAAAAGGATAGTACTTACCGGTCTTACCTGTCGACTTGAAAAGATCAAAGTCAAAGAGAGTGAGTTTCGAAGACCAAATGAGGAGGATGTGGCGACAATGATTGAGAGAGAAGGACCGACGTCGAGAAGTTGATGAGAACCTAACAAAACCGATCAACCACCGTCCAGGATTAGTAATTTGCCGTGAATGCGGGAAGATGACAACGAAGAATAGAGTCTCCTCCAGAGCTCCACCATCATCCCCACCAACACGCAAGACAAAAAACCAGTGAGGGCCCGATGAGCACACTCACCAAAGGTAGCGCCGAAGACCGAAGAGGGACCGAAGGAGTTGGAGGGAGACGAGCTCGAGCGTGATTGATGACGAGGAGAACGACGTCGAGAAGTGATGAAAACCTAACAAAACCAAGCGACAAGAGTCCAGGATTAGTAATTTGCCGTGAATGTAGGAAGATGACGACAAAGATAGAGTCTCCTCCAGAGCTCCACCATCATCCCCAGCAACACGCAAGACAAAAAAACCAGTGAGGGCCCGATGCACACTCACCAAATTAGTGCCGAAGACGAAGAGGGACCGAAGGAGTTAAGGTTATTCCTTCTTTTCGTGCTTCTCATTGTACTTCTTTGTTTCGTACTTCTCGCCGTAGTAGTCCTTTTTTTCGTGCTTTTCATCGTACTTTTTTGCTTCGTACTTCTCGCCGTAGTAGTCATTCTTTCCGTGCTTTCACCGTACTTCTTGTCGTGCTCATCGTAGTGCTTCTTACCATAATACTCATTCTTATCATACTTGTCATCGTGCTTCATGAAGCAGCGAAACATTGAAAAAATGGGGCAGTTCAGACGGGGACTTGAGGGGGTTTGGTGGGAAACGCATCATCATGATGGCCATTGACAGAATGGATTTCAATACCAAAACTCGACAGGAAACGCGTGCCAACCATGATAAGGGAAGAAGCCATTCAGCCAAAAGGCGGCGCGGTGCAATGGATCATGTATTCATCGCTGGGGAGCTCCAGATTCATTCGCACTCGCTTCAAGAGAGACAAAGTGAAGGCCACACACAAGAAACGAAGGATCTAAGACGAGGCCATGGACTGGTATATTTGACAAAAAAACTTTATTGTTGGCGCTCTCTCTAGATTTTCATAGATTGCCCTCAAATTGTCATTGGCACATGATGTTGGTCCGTCCAGCGCCACTCCCAAATATCCCTCGATGTTTGCGGAGGCCTTCCAACGTTGGCGTCATCGTCAGTGTTCCTTTTTTCTGCCGTCGTTGCTGTCACCTCGCTGTGAAGAGCCCAGAAGGCCCACAGCGGCCCCGCCATGGCTTTGTCCCTGGTTGGCCGGCGAACCCTCGTCCATTCACCAGTCAGCACGTTCGCACACAGCACAGTTCCATTCATGTTGTAAAACACAAGTCGGGTCTCGTCTTCGGAAGCTGTCCAGTAAATGGCGGTTGATATGTGCTGCGTTTCTGGGAAAGCACGCGTAAGGAAAGGACTGATGTCAGTCGGCGTTCCGCAAACAAGTTGTAATTCTGGGGCCAGGCGGTAGCAGTAGAGGAGCATGTATGCTGTGGGATGCCGGGGAGGAGGCCTAACCAGGACGAAAAGATGGAAGCGGGTCAGGAGGGTGGTCACCACAGAGAAGTGGTCCCAGGGTATTGAAATCGATGCAAAGGATGTTCCGTCATGGCGTAAAATGTGGATCAGCGCTGGGCGTGGTCTGGTGTTGTTGATCGCAACATGCGGGACATCACTGGCAGCGTTGCCGGCATCCACATCGTTGTTATTGTTGATGTCATTGATCTCGTCATCGTCTAATGCAGCCTGCGTAGAGTCAGTCCCCCAATTCCTAGTGAATACCAGCAGATTTTCATTGACCGCGCTCAGGTACCACTTGCTGCGACGTGCCCAGGCCGGAAACTTGACATCGATAGGTGTGAGAGGGCGTCTTCCGTTACTGGGATCAATCTTCCACACTTGATATCGATCCTGTGTAAGGTCCTTTCCATAAACGTTATCACCGACGCACCATTTTGAATCCTCTCCGGTGTAGAATCCATCACCTGCCGATCCATCGCCTTTGTAAATGGTTTCCAAAGTCCGCACATCCCAAGCCTGCCAGGGATCAACGAAGTAGTTTGCTCTCCATCCGTGTGCCACTTGGAAGAAGGGAACGTTGTCCTTTAACAGACGGAGATCGTGGGTATTTGTTGCAACATCCACCTCAAAGACTTTCCGCGGCGGGAGGGGAGTTCCTGAACGATCGGACAACAGCAAGACTGGAGTGGAAAGGGGAGGACAGGTTGTTATATATATGTGCAGGAAACATGGTCGACGAAGGAGGCTGATGGAGAACACACCTTTGCTAGACTTCAATGGACTGGATCGCACGTGAAAGATACCCCCACCGCCCCAACCGTCGGTATACTCCATATCCCCATCGCCGACAGCGCATTTGAAAATTTTCCGAGTCGTCTCTGGCTCATCGGCTTGTGTTTTATCCGATGATGAGAAAGGGACGTCATGAACGTGCAGCGGGGGGATGACCCGTGGTGCGATTGTGGTAAAATGTGGAAGTGCGTGTCGTCGTGAGAGTGCGTGAAAGATTCTTTCCCAGCCTTGCCGTAACCCGAAAAATCGTCGCCAAGAGGTCTCGCTTGGGGGAAGCATGCGGGGGTCAATCTCTGGAGCGACTTGTCTGACGTGGGGACGCCATAGAGTGACATCGTTTCCGCGGATGGCCGCGAGCCAATCTTGGCAGACTTCTTCGCATGTGAGGAGAGTTTGCCAGTCGCACCATGTGAAGACGGCGAGCCAAGCGTCCATTGGGGTTAGACGGCTGTCGGGGTGTGTGGTATGACTCGCTGGATTTTCTGCGTGCCGTGGAGTTTGTTTGCTGGTCCGGAGGGGGGAAGTTCGCATTCAAACGGTTGGTGGCGGGAGGGCCAGGAGAGCACGAGACGAAATGTGGGAGACAGTGGGAGGGGGTACAAGATTTGGTTATGCATCTCTTTATGTCAACAGTCCTCACAAGTCTCCTCAAGCAAAACTATGTAGTTGCTCTCAAGTTGCTCTCCTGGTCGCCAAAGATTGAAAAAGATGCGCGGAGACAATTGGTTAGCAAGTGGTTAGGAGACGACTGGAAAAGCCGAGAAAACTCTGCTGGAACAAGAAGAGCACTTGAAACGTTTGAATTTCAATTCACCTCGCGGTAGACCCCTAAAGAAGCGCTGATTCAGCTGCGAAGATCTTTGACCCCTATATCGGATGGGGGGAGTGGAGGAATCAGACGACGAGGTGGAAGGGGGGACTAAAGGGTATTGCAAAGTGGTCGACAGTAGAGCAATTCTTCCAGTTGGCACATTGACCCATGTGCAGCGAAAAAAGACCCAAAGGTCACCGGAAAACCGCGCATAGATTTTGGCCCCTATATCTTCGCACCTGTGCACCTGAATGAGCGCACTTGGCGTGTTTTTTTCCTTTGCATACAAATTGTAGTTCATCAGGTGTTTCCGAATTTTTCCCGGTACCAGTTAGTAGTTTGGATGGACATTTATGCTTGTATATTCTGGTCTTCACCACCACTTTAATGTGCTCAACGGTATGTAACTTCCATATTATGAAAGCGTCTTATTACAAAAATAAGTAAGGTATATTGGAAACTTCCTCACTTCGTCGGATTCGAAGTGGAAGTGGCCTGGAAGTGGCGTGTATCAGCCATTCTCTGTCTCGATGAGACTTTGGCGAATCTCCATAACAGGCGTTACACACACGTTTTACGGATTTCACCCCCAACCAAACGCCGTGTCGCTGTCACAACCACGCATTCCACCGGAAAACCCTCAAACTCACCTATCTCCGTGACTCAGCTGGCAAAAAAACCGTGAAAGTGCACTCGTTACGACAGTTGTCTTCGTTTTCGTGGTGGTGAATTGCGCGTTTCTTTCGGTAATTCTCTTGCCCGCACTATCCAACTCCTTGAAAAGCGGGCAACGTACCAGAAAACCGTGCAGCACGACTACTGGACGCCTTGAACCACTGTACTTGACTTCCGGTGGAGCAACTAGCTCCGTCCATGCAGGTGTGATTGTTGTCGTAGAGGAAGTGGGTGAGTTTACCATAGGAGTGTTCAGTAGTGTTTGGACATTGTTTCAGTGTTGAAATTGCCTGAATCCGCGTATTTCATGTTGAGCTCCAGATTTGCTCTTTTCTTCTTCTCATTTTTAACGTGAACTCGGCTTTTCACAGTACTAATTTCCATCGTTCCTTGGCTATCTGCCTTTCTTGCAACCACGTAGTCGCTGACTCGCTGCAGGTGGGAACAGTTTGCTTGAGCCTATTCTAATCTGGGAAGAATTTTGATCATCGAAAGGTAATTTCGCTTCGGTCGAGAGTTTCAGTTTAGTTGGTGGCTGTTCACCGGCCCCTTTGCTCAAAAAGCTGGATACAGTCTTGCTTGTATTTTCAGTCACGAGGGCAGGACATGACAACGTGCGCGACCTCGCAACGATCCCCGAGCTGATGTTTATCCAAATCCCTTCTCCATAAGAGCAGAAACTGTAGTGATCGGAATATGCGATCCGATTTTCGACCTAGAAGCGTCAGTGAAGGTGGTGGGTCAGCGCAGCAGAAAAAGAGAAGAGCTGTTTCAAAGAAGGCTGAGCCCGCCACAGAGCACTCGTCTCCACTGCTGATGGCAACTGGCAGCGACGCACTTCCCCCTCCATCGACACAATCACAGTTGCAGCCGTCGAGGACGGATCATGGGACGTCCTCCCAGCCACAATCTTCCATGCCGAGTGGAAGCCCGTTTATGACGAGTGGAGAAGCTGTAGTAGACCCGCCGCAGACAGACGCAGGGCGTGACGCGGTACTCAGTGGACTGGAACTTCTCTCTCGAACGGCTTCCATTATGAGCGACCACGAAGAAGGGCGGGATAGCGTGGCTCTTGGCACGTCACCAAGTATCAAACACTCGTCCCCACACCAGCAATACTACTCGCCGAATCCTCCATATTCTCAACCTCAACCAAACAGCCCCTTCACCCACCACGATTCCCGCCTGCACTCGCCAACGCTCCACTCAACGACGCCTCCCTCAGCTACGGAAGTCCCAAAAAGGTCGTTTTCTCAAGCGTTTGGGTCACAACCTTTAGGTGGCGATGCATCGCCCTGCTTAAGCCGCCGTGCTCTACAGCATCTACGGCGTGCCTTTCATGTGTATCAGGATGTTCCTTCAATGGAAACTATGCAGTGGATAGCGCGAATCACGGCGCAACCGGTATACGCAATACAGGGGTGGTTTGAGGATGCGACTCGGGCTTTGCGTGGCGGGTTGTATGAGTTCCATGATCGCGACGACCACCTGATGACGGCGGTCTTTGATCAGCCGAACTCGAGGAGGCCCCCCGCTGGTGATGCTGCGGGTACGGTTGTCGGTGGTGGCGATTTTATTGGAGCAGCAGATGCTATGGAGGCGTCACCATACATGCCTGCGGGATCTCCCTACGACTTTGCGCAGAACATCGACCTTGCGCATCGAAGCACAGGGTATCATCCAGCTTCTTCTTATCGCCATCCCCCCCGTGCAGAATCGGTCCAACCACTTTTACCTCGTGCAGAATCCTGGCCACCACCAGATTATGCGGAATTTTCAAACCACACCTATCAGTTTTCGTCCCTACCACCATCACAATCACTTAACCCGTCGTATTCGCGTGCACCGCCCCCGCACTCGTTATCTGACTCGTTATCTGGAGAGCCGTTGGCGAGATATGCGATACCACATCACACCGCAACAGATTTGCCGCCACAACATCAACCATCGCCACTGCTGGGCAGTGCGTATGAAGGGTCAGCACCGACTTCTGGCCATCGATCACCGATGATGGTCGATGGACAGCCTCACCCAGTTGCTGTTTATGAAGATGTGCGGCCTCACCTGAACACTGCTTATGAAGATGTGCAGCCTCAACCGATTGCCGCTTCTGAAGAGGTGCACCCTCTCCCTGAACCAACGCTTCCTCTATCACAGACAATACCAGATTTGGAAAGGGTAAACAGCGATGGCAGCGCAAAGGGTAAGAGGAACAAGTCGCCAACTCGTCCTACAAGCAACAAGTCAAGGGCCAGTCCCTCTACACCCACCTCCACCGGGACGAAACGAAAACGAGGTCGATCGTCGCCCAACGACAAAAAAGGTGGCACCGCTGGGCAAACTGCCTCTCCAACCGCTGCCATATCGGGATCATTTGCTCTAAACGGGGCTCACCAGGCGCTGGCCGCTGCGACGTCCGATGTGAAGAGGCAGGAAGATGGAACGCGTACCCCCACACCGATAACGTCTACCGCCAGCAACGGTGAAGCGAAGAAGGACAAATCTGATCTTGCATCCGGTGAACCCTCGACCACAGAATATACGCCCATTGTCAGTGCAAAGAAGGGCAAAGGTGCAGGCCGGAAGCAGATGATGACTAAAAAGCCTGCAGTAACACCCGACGACGCCATCGTCCCGCGCACTCTCCCCGAAAACGCCAAAATTCATATCCAGTCAAAGCAATGCATGGTATCTATTTACGCCGTTCACGAGCGCTGTCGGAGCTGTATTCGGAAAAACGGAGATATTTGTCGTTTCAAGAACTTCAGGGCGTTTCTTGAGAACGATGCAGGGACGTTGGAGTACGGACCATACTTTGTTGCAGGGTGCAAATCCGACTGGGAAAATGCAGAGGAACCACCACCGTGGGCATGCGGGGGACGGGGCAACAAAAAACCCACTTGGTACAATGCGGCGGGCACAATCAGCACCGGCGCAACAAGTGAAGCGGAAAGGAGGCGGCGAGCCAACCCCATCGCAACGTCCCTCGAAAATGAAAAGTATATTCTGGACGTCATCTCACCGGCGTTTGCTTCGTTACTGACCGAGGAGCTCACTTTTGTGAACACGCATAACCCGTCTTTCTTTCGCCCCCCGCCTGCGGGTGCCCGGCAACTCTGTGATAGCTGCCTGACTAGCATCTTCAACGTCTACTGGATATGTTGTGTGTGCGGTATGGAGATCTGCCGAGACTGCTATGACGAATGGGACGACGGGACACCTGCCAGTATACGACCGGATGGCTCGACGGCTATGAATCCCCCCGGAACCGGCAACGGCGTGATCAGCAACTCATACCACCTGGGCAAAATTTTTGCGTGCTCCTATAAACGGAACCACTTCAAGAAGCAGTTGGTGTCGGCGCACAGGATCCCGCATGATGGTCTCAAGCGAGTTGTTGCCGTCCTCAAAGATCAGCGTTATATTAAGGAAATGGAAGATGGGACGTTAGCCGCTGTGAACAAAAGCGGGGCACCTATCAAGGATGGGGCAGCGTGTATCGCACAGGCGCGTGCTGAGCGGTTGGAAGGGGGGTTGGGCGGCATCATGGTCTCGGACATTCTGAATGGTGGGACCGTGGTTCAATTCCCGAACCCATTAGCGAGGAGGAAGAACCAACAGCCCTGGACACCCTTACCACCTGAGTCACCCCTGCCCTTTGATTCGATGGCGGACTCGCGAAACTATCTCCGGGTAGATGCGGAACATTTGACGCTAACGGAATTCAGGGCGCGGTGGCAGAGAGGCGAAGTCGTCGTTATTACGAACTTGCGGAACCGGGTTATGGAGGAGTGGTCGCCTGAATACTTTATCGACAAGCATGGGGACGAGGTCGTACCGATGGTTGACTGCCGAGACGGGAGCACGATTGACGGCCTTTCTGTCAAGACATTCTTTGAGGGGTTTTTGGACAAGAATAAGAGGCCGAGGGACAGGAAGACCGGGCTGCCAATGATTCTTAAGTTGAAGGTAATAGACGTACTCGCATAGATCCTCACGTCCGTTTTAAACATGTTGGACAAATTCGTGCTGATCAAATCAACTCCTCGCCTATCCTTGTCACATTGTTGTTTGCTTCTTGATGCCATCTTCTGTCATGTGAATACATCAGGATTGGCCTTCGAATTCGGATTTCAAAGAAAAGTTCCCTCGCCATTATGAAGACTTCACTCGTTCGGTTCCTTTTCGAGACTACCACCATCGGGGCGGTCCGCTCAACTTGGCTGCACGGCTTCCTTCGGATCAAGTTCCCCCAGACCTAGGTCCCAAAATGTATAACGCATACGGTGGCGTGGATATCATCGAACCAGGTGTGGGTACAACACCTCTCCATCTGGACATGGCCGACGCGGTAAATATGATGGTGTACGCGACGGGCGGGTCTGTAGAAAGGGACGAACTGCGAGCAGCAAACGGTGGGTCTACTGATGTGATTATCCAGAAAACCAGCGATGGTAGTATCCTAAAACGCCCGCAGCGTGTCGCAGCAGCTTGGGATATCTATGCGTACGACGATCTCCCCGTTCTCCGGACCTTTCTCCGCAAGATTATTCACGAACAGAACCAAGGTGTGGACGACCCGATTCACGACCAGCGCATTTACCTCAACGCGGCACTGCGGGAGCGGTTGTACAGGGAGACTGGGATACGTGGGTGGCGGGTGCACCAGAATGTGGGCGATGCCGTCTTTGTGCCGGCAGGAAGCGCCCACCAGGTGTGCAACTACACCGAATCCGTCAAAGTCGCCATCGATTTTTTGAGTCCGGAAAACATGAGGGAGTGCTTGGAGTTGACTAAAGAGTTTCGGCTCTTGGGGTTTGGCCACCGTCGGAAGGAAGATCTTTTGCAGCTCAAGACTATTGCGTGGCATGCGTGGCGTGAGTGCTACACTAATTTGTATCCGGACGGGTTGACGGACGTCCCGCAATCAGTCATCGACGAGCTCTCGGAGTACAAGAGACCAGTGGCTACCACTCCCAGTACAGGCACTCCGGCGACCGGGGTCAGAAAAAGCAAAGTCATCAGCAGGAAACCAAGTCGACAAACCCCAAACATCAACGCCAAATCAAAGGAGGAAGGAAATAGTGGTGCCCATAGCGACAAACCAATGGAAGGGGTGGAGCCTAGCCAAGCCGAAAATGCCAGAGGTGATTCAGCTCCCTCAGGTTCCGACCCTACACCCGCTGTCGCGAGGCTACACGATTTTGTTCACCTACTCACAAATGTCGCTCCATCGTACTTGCCGTCTGGTCCTGACGGAGTGTGTGCTCGGGAGCAAACGAATGCCCCGCCTGGTACCGTGCAACCACAGCCAGAAAAACCGTCAACCACAACATCAACAGCAACAGCGAAAACATCACAACCATCACCATCATCACCAACAGTAACGGGCATCGAGGAAAGTGGGCATGTTGACTCGGCGCCAACCACAAATTCGTAACAATCATTATACTATATATTTATAAAAGAGTTTGTGGCAGGTTGGAGATTGCTTTTCATAAAGCGAATTTTTGGTCTCGATTGATCTTTCGATGTTAGAGGGGAAAGAACATGCACCATAACTTATGTGCCTGTCTTCGAGGCAAAAGAATTGCGTATGCACAGCATGGTGCGTTGGAGGGTGTATACCACCAGACACAGGACCAGTCTCACTCAGAGTCTCCCTGGCGCCGAACTAGGAAATCTTCGCTTTACTTGCACATCATATTCACAAACACAGAGAAACAACCAACCACTAGAACCGGGCTAATAACCACCACTCTGACCAAGAAGAGAAGAAACTGCATATCCTTAGAGTAATTAAACATTTCAGCCATGTCCTCAAAAGTCGGTGTTGTTCAGAGGCATATGTTCATAACCTCCTTTTTTGTTTCTGTGCTTGTTCCATTGCCAACACCTCAACCCGCTTCAGTCCACTGCGCACACTTTTTCCACCTTTGTAGCCATTTGCTTCGAGCCAAACTTCCATTTTTCTGCGTATCTCCCGAACTCGCCGTAACATTGGGAATTCGGATGCGACCTGCTCATAATCCGTCCCCCCTGATCGCACCATCCACTCAGACACCTCCAAATCCTCCTTCTGCTCTGCCTGCGACAACACCCGGTCATTGTACTCTCCCGCGTTCAGCAGAACATCGAAGAACTCGCGCCATATATCCACTTGCCAATACCTTTTCAAGGTTGCTGCGATGCGAACGTGAGGTCGCTGGCTTATGGCATTGTCCTCCCATTTCTCCTCTTTCACTTCCATGTACTTCCCAAACAAAAGTACATGAGCGACCCCTGCGACACCATACCAATCTGCCTCGTATTTCCACGGAGCGCCGTTCCGCACTTCCCAGGATTCGACACTGGGGTCAGCCTTCTTCCCAATACCAATGTCGATAGGGACAAATTCTTCATCGTCCGTTGTTGAGAACGTAGGGGATAAACCGGTGCGGCGATTCACGAACCTCTGAGGAGCGGGATACTCCCTCACATCGACGGCAGTACCCCAATCTACGATTGTCAAACCCTTGTTCCTCCACCCTCCCGATCCGTCGCTGTGGTACTTGGTGTCCCATTCTTTACCATCATCGCTCTCATCATCGTCCGTGTTGTTCCGACGAGCCTCCAATGAGGAAGAGAAGCAAGAGTCCTTCAACCGAATCATGATGTTGTCGGCCTTCACGTCACCGTGAATGAAGCCAGCACCATGTACGCCTTCGATTGTCCGCATCAGCTCAATCGTCCAAAACATGGCAAGCAGCTCATCCAACCCAGCGTTCCCCGCTGCGACACCGCCCATTCCTCCAAAGCCCATTGCGCCGGCACCGTAACCATCTTTGGTGACTGAGTTTACACAGTCCAGAATGTTGCCCTGATTCGAGTATCCTATTCTTAGACATGAATCGTCGGCGAAAAGATCACAGCCATACGGTTCGACGATGGAATCGATGATACGATATGGGAGACGCTGCCAAAGCTTTTTGAGTACGATATACTCTGTCGACATGGGTGGCGACTGAACCTTGAAGACGACGAGCTTGGGTTCTTTGCGTCCTTGTCTCTCGTTCGATCCCGAATAATCATCGTCCGTATTGTCCCAGTCTCCGAAATCGGAATCACTGTGCTCTTCCTCGTCATCGTCATCCTCATCGGCCGAAAATTCGTCCATGTCGTCTTCCTCAACGAACCTAGAACGCTCCTTCAATCTCTTCATCAAGTAGACCTTGGCATACCCTCCTTCTCCAAGCTTACGGAGCAACTTGTACTTTCCACTGCCAGGAAGTTCCACAACACACTCGCTGCTATTCTCCAGCTCTTGAACGTCTTTTTTGCCATACGCGGATCGATTCAGACTTGCGCTGGCAGTTCGGCCTCGGATGGCTGGTTTACAAGCCTTCTCCAAAGATTTCCCGATCCCCAGTGTCAAGTCACGATGATCACGCAGGGCTGGGTCCTCAATATCATCCTCGGTCTTTTGCTCACCACCAACAGGCGTTTGGAAGACGTTGTGCATATCACCAAGAATCTGCTCCCTACCAGCAGAAGACATGGAGTGGCTCTGTGAAAGCTTCCCCAGCCCACCTTCTTCATCTTCCTCATCTACGATCTGAATCCCACTAACACCTTCTTCGAGGAAGTGAATAGGGTCGGGTAGAAAAGGTCCACTTTTGGTGTTCTTCCCAATGCGAACCATATTCTTTGGCAACGAGACCGGATATGAGTCGCCAGGTGCCTGCGAGGAGGTGTCGTTTCTGCCGAAATTCGTGGTGTGGGGCAACTGATAGTCGAGATAATCTCCACTGACCTCATCCGCGCAGCCGATGCTGCTGATCGTTCGATCGCTAAGAGTCAAGATCGTACGGTCACCAAGAGTCATGATCGTCGGATCCAAAAAGTCCTCTTCTCTCATGTTATTAGCACGAATGCTGGCGATAGTGCTGACTCCGCTTGTGGTATGATCCAACTCGCGACTGGTCTCGGCGATGGGTGTCATGATATCCAGATACCTCCCTCCCCTATAGATCGTGTGGTCCTGCACCGCTGTTGTATAGGTCCACGGCGCCGAAATTTGTTCGTTGGACTGAATGTCGTCGGTGTTCTCAGGGTCATCGTCTTCACGATCTTTCCCACGTTCTGATGACGGTTCCGACTGCCATGCATCCCGAAATGCTGATGTTGGAGACCGTTTGGATTCGGTATGATGCACATCTTTGTCGTTTTCCTGGTCGGATGCCACAGCATCCTTAGCCCACGCGTCATCGGTTCTGGGCAACAGCGCTTTGCCTGCAACACTCGGTGCTTGGAACAGACCGTCATTTTCTTTATCCTGTAGACCAGCGAACAGCTGCGGAATCTGCCGCTTTGATGTTGAACCGGCGTTTTCTTTGTCTCCAACGTCTATAAACGGGTTGAGGTCGTGGCTCGCCGATCCCGTTGCGATTTGCGGGTGCGTTGCTTCCGACAAAGGTACTGCCTCGGCGCGTGTGTCTTTTTGTGCCAATACGGAACGAAATTGGGCAGCGGTAATATCGTCAGGAACTTGATGCAAGGGAGCTACGGGCACCTCCTTTAACCCCAACGCCCGTCTGCCCTGTCGATTTGCGTCAGCGGTTCTTTCGTTGCGCAGAGAGTTCGCGGCAGTCCCGTAATGGTTTTCGTCA
Organism: Quaeritorhiza haematococci; assembly: GCA_027596845.1. NCBI lineage: Eukaryota > Fungi > Chytridiomycota > Chytridiomycetes > Quaeritorhizaceae > Quaeritorhiza > Quaeritorhiza haematococci. The sequence goes on along the minus strand of JADGJF010000307.1, from coordinate 5,194 downwards.
TTTACACTCTGGTGGTCAATATTCTGTGCTGCCTCGGCTACCCCACCCTGCTGTATGGCCCTCTTCGGTTCGCTGTCGTTAAAGACACCAATCTTGAAATGGCTGAACTCCGGGCGGTATACTTTGCTCGATATTGTTTCGTCTTCCTCGGCGTACATTTCTTGCTTCATCTCGCATTGAAGTGGTTGGCTGAACATTTCGAAAACGTCCGCGAGAGCTGCCTTGGTGTTGATTGTAGGCGACACGGCCATTTTCCCCTTCCTCACAGCAAAAGACTCGACGTTGGCATCCTCGGGCGGATTTTTCGTTACTGGGCTTCGCTGACGGATGGCTTTTGAATCGCTACTCGTTATCGATGAGGTGTCTTCTGTCATCATTTGCGGTTGTGGTTCGTCTGGAGAAGGTATGTACCCCACACGTGCAGCGCGAATTTCTTCAAATGAAAATTCCTCGTCACCTACGTATACAAGACTAAGATCGCACGCAAATCGCTCAGAGCGTTTTACGGGCGGCTTTGCCTTTGTATTCTTTGTGGATAACGACAGCACTGCTTTAGACTTAATCTGCGAACCCCGAGTCCCCCCAACTTCGTCAGTCGACTCTTGGAGTGTGGAACCTGACGGCGGTGCCACTTCCGAATCCAAACCTTCCAACAACGTTGATGTGGACGGTGCTAGAATGTGGTTACGTAAAGAAACACAGGGCGTCATTCATCCGATTGCGCTGATTTCCCCATGAATAGAAATTGTTAAGAAAAAACATGAGAACGATTTCAACCATTTACCTGCGACGACTTTGGGGCCCAATACACTAGTTTCGGTTGCTGGGACTGATTCTGGAGGGGCCTGCAACGTGTACGCGTCGGGCTGTAAAGTCAAAAGTTCTTATGAATCAGCGCGGTTTGGTTTCCCTTTATGACCTCAAAAGGAAATCCACCGATTTTCCTAATACTTCAAACACGTTTGAAAAGCTTACATTGTCCCGATAAACTTCCAGCTTTGGGCCAGTCGACGTCGGTTTACCCTTTTGCTTTTGCGACAGGGTAACACCCTTCCATTGCGTCGCTTCCCGTGTGTTTTCCTTCCGCCTCGATGCTTCAGTCCCGAAATCGGCCCAAGGATTGGACGATGAGGCAGACGGTAGCACCTGCGATGCCAGCGAAACGCCAGCGACGCCGCCGTTGTCTGCGTCACTGTAGACCTGAATTTTGGAAGGTCCCCTTCTCGAGTTCCCGGGTTGCCCAACCTTGACAGGATTCATACGAGATGGACCTGGCCGTACGGAAGAACCCGCAGACGGGACAGTGGAGGAGGAGGACGATGTTCTTGTTTTACTTTTGACTGCCAATACAGGTTGCGCACGTTCGCTGCCTGGTGCTGGCATGAAAGCTTCATCGCGTTCCACTCGGACGGTCAACATGCGCTTCTGGAACTCGTAAAACTTTCGCGTGAGACGTTCTGAATCTTGAGCTTTTCGATTAATGCCGAGCTGGAAGATTTCATCGGCTTCCTTATATCTGGCATGTGACGATTTGAAAGGTTTAGACCACCATGTGCGTTGGGCCGTCAACACAAGCAAGGTCACCTTTGCTCTCACCTTCCTAAACTTTCCATCAATAAGCCATATTCCTCATAAAACAACCCAAGGTCTTGCCCTATCTCGTTGACGCTGAGATACTTGAAAACTTCTACCGGTTCTCTTGTGCGCCTGGCGAGTAGGAGCCACATTTTCAAGTACCGCAAGTCATTCTTGTAGCGTACGTCTCGCTTGAACCGGCGAACCGCCTTTTCAAGGACTTGCATGAGTTCCGGATGTCCCGAAGTGTAGTTTTCCTGCATCCATTTCAGGTATTGGTGGTAGATTTCGAGGGGGTCGCTATCCTCCGTTTGTTGGTTGCGGCTACTCTCTTCGGCCGCAATCAGCTCTTCGAATCTTCGGCGCTGCTCTTCAAGTTGAGCTTGTTGAGATGGCACATCGGAGTCCGAAAAGAGGGCGGAGAGAACCTTTGCTCTACGGCCCTGAGGTAAGGGTGCTATGTTCTCCTTTTGGTGCTCGAAATCGGAGAGGGATGGGATGGGCGGGCGTGACATCTTGAGCAGGATATATGTTGAAGCGGAAGCACTCGCAAGGCAACGAATTTCGCCTTTCTGGTCGAATATGGGGCGAATGTCTCGGAGGACGCCGTTCAGAAATTCATTCACCAACTGCAAGCACACACATCATTCCCAGACAAAAGCCAAAAAAGCTGTTCCCTCAGTGTCACCAAACTCCGACTCTCACATACACGCCCAGAACACACCGCTTTTCGACCTAGCGTACCCTGGAGCGTGCGTGCAGTGTTAATGTTTTTATTCACTAGCTTGCATAAGGATTTAGACAAAAGAACTTCAAGCTTCGGTAGTATGATGATGAACTGGATATCATAGAATGAGGGTCGTGGATGCAGCCCAGCCATTGCGCATCGCTCTCATAGATTTCTAATAACATGTGATCAATGTATCTTAAAGTTATCTTGTATTTACCAAATCATTGACTTGGGGCAGGACTTGGGGCTGCATGGTGAAAAGGACAAGCATCAGTACATGCTCACATCTTCACACACACACGGAAAACATGTTGGAGCGCCTTCCTGTGAGCAATCATAATCGTTCACGATGTCATTTACTTCCTTGGTGTTATGGAGCTGGAATAGTCGCGCTACCGTATTTGGTTCACTGGGGTCTGGATGGATCCCTGGATGGATCCTTCTCTAGTTACTCTGCTTCTCACTCCTTGTGGTCATGGTGGTACGGAAACCAGTTCAATCCTCACATCGCAAACCTTGTTACACAACTAAACCACGTATTGAGGGCAAGTTCCCAGTCACAATGCTCCATAGGAGAACGAATCTCCTGAACGTGCATTAAAAAAGTCTGTTAAACGTGCGAAGAGCAGTCTCAAAGTCTTGGGTTCTCTTTCCAAATGGCAATGAGTTCTGGATATCGCTATCTCAATATTGAAAAGCTGGCACACCTTACCAGAAATGCTCATTTGCTGCTTTGAGCGTGGTGGAATCATTATTAATCAACGTTGCTCTTAATTCTAAATAGTAAGCCAGACGTTCCAGGCTGACAGCGTCAACAAAAAAGTTTCAGCGACAAAGAAGAATTTCAAAGTGGGGCGTGTGTTTTGAACATGTGAGATGCGGACGGCTGAGTGGAATGCATTCTCTGTCGCCGGAAAAGGAGCCTCAAAACAAGGCATTAAGTGGACGAAGTTTACGCAGGAGTAGGGGAGCATATCGACGAATAAGGCGGTGGGTGCGATCAATTCTACCCGAGCTCCTTTGTTTGCCGAAACACCGTGAGTTCCAATGTCATCATTTGTTGTCCCCATATTTCGCAAGATGTGGCACTTCTGAGATCGTCACTCATTCCAAAACAATGTCATCCCCTTTTCAACATGAGTTTTTATTCGCCATCTTTGTGGCCATGATGCTGAGAATAAGCGCAGGATCTTTTGCGCGATACTGCCGAGGGGACTGTATTCCTTCCGCGTACGGTTGTGCTTCCCTTGCCGATGCATCAGCTTGACGATCCCGCTCCATACCGTCAAGCAGTGGGGAGTCTGTGTTGAAGGTGCGAGAAGCACACTTCCGACAACACATTCTCTTTATTTGGGCGAAAATAGAAAAATATGAAAATCTCTCAAATTGATCGCTGTCCCATTGAGATTGAACATATCAAAAAAGTGAAAAGCAAGCAGCACTTAATTGGGGCTCGTTCTTCGTTTACATTGGCTGTGCTTTGCAAAATGATGGCGAGAACATCTGGAACATTATTTAAAAGGCGCATCTCCGCAGGATTAGCGGAATCGTTCTCCGGAAATGGTTGATCAATCGCACTGTAAAGTCGAATGCCAATCATGACTGTTGGAGCCCAACAAACAGAAGACCGCAAGAACATGAGACCGTGAGAAGACCGAAAGAAAACCTGGGGGCGCGCGATGTGCTGTGAAAACATTGCCATCAACGAAATCAACACAACAGGGGCTAGCGAAAGTGAAGCAAGACGATGGTTCTTCTGTCAAAAAGGAAGTGGTGATTGCGCTCGAATGTGCCCGGATCCCTTCGTTTGCTCAAATCACGGCATGAATCCCAATGCGTTTGTCCCGTTTCGACTCCTTTCGCGAGGAAAAGTTGCGTTTTTGCGATTGCTTTTGTGATGTTCCGTCAATGTGGTCAATGTGGATGCTGATTCTGTACCCTATTTTCTCCCGGTGCAACGAGATACCGTGGATCTCAGAGTCAGATGAAGGGCGGGATCGTCTGTAAGAATGGTTTGCTTGGGAGGATTATTTGAGCGGCATTACTGATATGCAGGTTTGGAAACGTGCGTGAGGTATACACGCCTTCTAATATGGTGCGAAAATGCCCGCACTTTATTCTCAGCATGTATATACCACAATGATCCCCGACAAAACACCCTCAACATCGTCCAGTATTCGAAAGAAGGGCTCTCTCAGCTGCTCGGACCAACCCACTGGAAACGGGCTCATACAACCATGGAGCGATTAGGGAAATACCGCGTCCCCACCAGTACCAGAGAAATCTCAAAGGTCATTTTTAGCACCACAACCACAAAGATACCGAATAGACCCCCTCCAGAACATCATTGAGCGTTCAAAAGGAATGCTGTCTTCAGCTCACCATCTCCCACTACTCAGACGCCGTCAAGAAGCATCGCGAACATCCTCTCTGGAACCTCTGTTCCTCGCTCGGCCGGTCTTTGCTCTACCACAAGGTACGGTGAGTTCCTGCTGGTCCCTGGCACGGGTGGGAACTGGGCTCTGTGCTTTTAAGGTTTCCGTTTAAATTCGTCGCCCCAAAGTTCGCGAAGGTTCTCCACCCAGCTATACCGCAGGGACTCACCGTGCTCCACCACTGCCGCCAATTTTTACCCTCGCCCCCCCTGCACATCTAGGACTCGGCGACATCTCTCTCGTCTCGTTTCGCTCTTCCTTCTGGTCTCGCGGTCTCTCTGCTTTATCATAAGGTACGGTGAGTCCCTGTTGGTCCCTGGCACGGGTGGGAACTGGGCTCTGTGCTTTTAAGGGTTCCGTTTGAATTCGTTGCCCCAAAGTTCGCGAAGGTTCTCCACCCAGCTATACCGCAGGGACTCACCGTGCTCCACCACTGCCGCCCATTTTTTTACCC